>JAOEHX010051872.1:0-14940 GCA_025448015.1 Bolborhynchus lineola | reverse complement strand
TATTCTATGATTCTATGATTCTGTGATTTTTGGAAAGATGCCACATGGTGGTCTCTTGGGGGTTGGCAGCAAAACTCTGGTGAGAACTTGTGACTGAGGTTTGGACACACTGAATGGTGGGGGATCTTCCTGCTGCAAGTCCCACTCCTTGACCACATCCCCTGGCCATTGCCACTGTATAATCCTGCCCACTAACAAGGAGCTTTGTTGGTATTTACCCTCAGAGCTCTTTATGGTTTGCTGCAAAGGTATCTGAAAAAGAATATAAACCAATTTTAAGTCATTCTAAGGCCACTTTATTTTGCCAGGCTCAGTAAGAAAGGTTTAGTTTAGGAGAGTCTTCTACCCCAGGAAATCCAAGTTATTTTGAAACCCCATGATATCATATGCCCAGCTGGCCCTATTCTGCTTCAGTTGCAGGGGTGTGATTAGGCAGTCTCCCAGTTTAGCATCAGTGGAGTTCCCTATGTTTACACATATGCAACCAAAAGCAGGATTTGGTTAGGGAATAATTTGTCATTTTAGAGTGCTTTTAAAGATTCAGATTCAAGCATTTCCTCTTTGCTTTCTCTTCTGAAACCTGAGGTCTGGTTTGAACTTGACGCAGTTCCTGAGGCCTCTGATCAAAATACAGCCTCCAAATGTATCTTTCAGGAAAAAAAAGAAAGCAAATGGATTTCCATCTGCAAAACAAAGAGCAGTGATGGAAGCAAAGGCAGACATGCTGTCCGGCAGATGCGGAGGGCTTGTTCCCATATACTATGCTGCCCCTCCTTGCTGCATGCTTCCCTTGTTTTTTACTAGGAGGGTATTCTTTCCTTCCACACTTGGAATTAGAGTGATTTGTTTTCCATCCTGCAAGTAATATTCTGCCTTAGTTGTGTAATTTATCGTCATTCTCTTTGGCTTACTATCAACTGCTGGGATCTTAAGACAAGAAACAGAAGCACTTAAAAGCAAAATTGCTTCTTTCTGCTACAGTTTGGGTGGTGGGAAGCTCTGCTTTATATCAGTGAATAAATAAGCTGGAATCCTCACTGGGATTCACCAAATGCTTAGAGATCTCTCCATTGAGTCCTGAAGTATCTCTTGGTTAAAATTTCCTAGTTTAAATCTCGGTAAATCTATTAACTGCACCCAGGCCTGATTTATGGAGGGGGCAGAGCAAACACTCCAGCATTGCTTGCCAGGGATGCTCCAGCACTGCTGCGTGTTCTTCCACTTCTCCAATCCACCTCAGCTCAGCCACTGTCACACACAAATGCTAAGCCAGGAGTCAATAATGTGCGCATGTGGAGAAAGGGCTAATAGCCCTAAAGGAGAAGATTCAAATCAAATCCCCAGCTGGCCTTGTCATGAAGGTGTGGTAGTAAAATCCCTGTGGACTCTTTCCCAGTGGACCATCCTGCTAAACAGTGTGTGATTTGCTTCTCACATAGAAGAAAGAAGTTCTTTGCTGTGAGGGTGGTGAGGCACTGGTACAGGTTGCCCAAAGAAGTGGTAAATGCTCCATCCCTGGCAGTGTTCAAGGCCAGGTTGGACAGAGCTTGGGTCCCATGGTCTAGTTTGAGGCATTCCTGCCCATGGCAGGGAGTTTGGAACTGGATGATCTTAAGGTCCTTTCCAACCCAAACCATTCTATGATTCACATGAGGACTTCAGCCTGGGCTCACCTGTCTGTTACCCTTCCCTGCTTTACTTTACTGGTACCAATGTGCTTTTCCTTTGTAACTCATTTTCCTCAGCTCCTTCCCCTTCTTTTTCTTTGCTTGCAGCTTTGATTGTTGATTTTTACCTCCAGAGTCACAGAGGCCATCTCTGATGCCAACAGCAGTGCACTTGCTGGGAAAGCAAACAAGCAAACCAAAATCCAGAAAACATTCAGCTGGCCCCTTAGCCTGCAGAAGACGTTGTGAGGACAGGCTGCCCATATGAACTCTGCGAGCTGAAAGTCAGCATTGTAGTGGCAGGGGCTTCTGCTGCTGATTTTGCATGTGACTTCATCCCCAGTACATCCTAACTTTCTGCTGGATCACCCCTTCTGCAGCACAGAATGGATATTGGCCCCATGGCATGGCTAAGTGTGGATGTAGGAGTATAGAGAAAATCTGTCAGTGATGCTTTCCTGAGACTGTGTTACTCTGCTGGTGATGTTTCTTCTGTCCTGGTTGCTATTGTAGAGGTTCCATTAGAATAGTGGGTACAGAAAAAACAAGTAGGATTTTACTTATGCCTTGTGTGTCTGTTTTGGTTGTGGTGCTGAAATAAAACCAAGCAGTGATAGAAGTTCATTCTTGAAATGAATAAAACAAGAGAAAGGGGTGTGAGCCCACTGGTAGACATCTCCACATAGTTCTGCAGTAGGCATTAGTGGTTTCCCCTGCGTATGTGTCCTGCATACCTCCACCGCCGTTGACCGTATTCTTATTATAACCATTTCTTCTTCCCTGCCTAGCCCTGAGTGACTTTGGGGCTTATCCAAAACTTCCCCCAGCCCCAGGAACCAACGCAGCCCTTGATCTCTGGCTTTTCTCCCCATATCCTCTGCAAACCGGAACATGGACCTCCAGGGTGCCCTAGAAATGCAGTGGAGCTGACCCTGAGGCTGCCCCTTCCGTAACTGTGACCATATTTTTGGGGAAACAAATCCCCAAGGAAAGCCAGATTGCTTCCAGCAATTAGCAACCACTGAGAATATTGTCCTTTGATCTGAACTTGGCATTGGGTGGATCAGATGTAGGGAAACCTGTGCTGTTATTTCCCCCTGTGATAACAGCTCCAGGCCTGGGCAGCACTGGGTGAGCACTGCTTAAGACCACCAGACTAACTTTGCCAACAAGATCATGCAGACTGTAATCTGTTGCTTTTGCTCTTTCCAAAGAGCCAGAGGATTCATCTACTGGCAAAATAACATTTTCTAGACTGAGCCCTGAGGTGCAGAAGTAGCATCCTTTCAGTGTATGGAATTCAGTGGGATTATTTGCGTTCTTTATCCCATGCGCATTTATCCATCTGAATTGGGGCCTGAATGCATCCCAGAAATTATTCATGGCAAGGGAGTTTTGCCTTCATTATCATGCTTATTTGCACCAGAAACTTGATGCTAAGTGTTACACTCATTCAAGCAAAAAGTTGAAACACACGGAGAGAAGTTGGTTTCCAAGGAAAACAGCATCAAGACCAAGCGTGGAGGATTAGTTGGCAGATCCCTGCCAGCAATGGCTGGGCGAGGAAACAGCAACCTGCTCACAAACGTTGCATGAACAGTTTCCCCTGGTAAATCAAGAATTCCATATTTCTGTCCCAGCAGCAAGTTTTACACAATCCCTGTGTTTTCACCCCACATCCCTGCAGCTGAGTCCTGCCTTCCCATCCTGTCTGCTGGGGTGGTTTGATCTCCGTGACACATGTGTGTGCATGTATGTGTGAGTGTGCGTGTTGTGGCCCCAGGGATGATAGATCCCTTGGGAGGGAGATCAGGAGTTGCTTCAGGGTTTTTGGCTTGACTTTGCACAGTTGGGTCAAAGCTGTGTAAATAGTGTTCGTAGTGCAGGATAAAGGCTCTTTAGCCCAGACTCTGGTTTTAAGACCACTTCGCACCATGAACTGTGCTATTGGTTTGTTCAGGTAGCCATTTTTTAGCCCCTCTTCGTAAATGATGAGGTCAGAAGAGTGGCTCTTACATTTTTTCCATGCTCGAGAGTGGAATCAGGGCATGTATGCTCACAAGCGCTGTGAAAAAAATCACTGCTGAACTAATGATGGCATCAAATGTCCAGTAAATGCATGATACTGCACTGCATGTATTAAACTGCTGTTCACTGTTTCTGTATTTCCCAAGCCTTTTCTTTATTCACCTTCAACTCAACCTTTTCTTCAAAGGGTTTACTTCTGTGTTTTGCTTTTAAATGACTCAATGTATCTGTAACTCAAAATCCATCATTAAGTTTGAGTAAATGCAAAAGCTGATGTTTTGTAAACAAGATACTGCAAAGCCTGGTAATGTATTTTGTCTTTCTGTTGAATGCTCTGCAGCATGTACAGGAAGAGTCACCATTCTGAGCAGCTTAAAACTATGCAGCAGTCATGTACCCATGTCTAGAAACAGGGAGTCAGGGAGAGGATATTCCCTTTGTGAATACAATGCTTACAAACTTGATCTGCATCAAAAATTCCTTCCTTGGGCTGCTGATGCTCAGGATTACCAAAAAGCATGTTGATGTATCTCTTTGTTTTCTCTTTTTTCTTTGGCTTCTTTTATTAGTCAGAATTTATACTGGTCCACTCAATTCTTAGTATTTTTTCTCCTCCTACAAGATAGTTCTTTCTCACCTGTTCCAGAATGAACTGCATTTTGGGGACCAAGATGCTATGATTCTTTGCCTGCACAAAATATGGCAGAGAGCTGAGCTAATTACCCCATCCTTTCCAAAGCATCACCACTGAGACACTAGCATTTGATCCTTGAACCTCTGCATAGTACCACCATTTATCCATGGAAGAGTTCAATATGGTATTTTTCTTTCTTCCACGTCCTTGCCTCCTCTTCCCTTAATTATTGACGCATTTTCATTTGTGCTGGTCTTTCTAAGGCAGGGTACAGGATGGCCACATGGTACTTACTTGTAGTAGCTCCGGCCCAATCCTCTTGTGAGCATCAGCAGGGCATTGGTCCCAGCTCCTGAGTGGTTGCTGTGTTAATGTGGGAAAGACTCAAGTTCTCAATATTCAAAGCAGAGCCATCTGAAAGGGCTGGGAAATTGCTCTGGATTCTTGGCAAGGACATGACAAGCAGCAGGGCTGGAGAGAATCATCATGCTGGTGGCATAGGGAGCAAGTATCAGTCCTTTGGAATTATGCAAGGGACTACTCCATGGTGGGTGAAAGCACCAAGAAGCCTTGAGCCCATCTTCAAGGCTGGTGCTCAGCCAGGATGCTGTGCCATTGCAGAAGCACTACATGGCAGCATGAGCATCATCATTATTAATGGATATAAATCAGCCTGAGTTCAGATTGCTGAGGCAGCATGTGGTGCAGGGCTCCATGAAGAGATGGACGTGTGCTGTGGTTCTGGGTGGGTGGGAGCTTGGAGGGGTGTGCTCAGAGTAGCTCTGAGCTTTTCCATCTTTCATCTGCATCCCCTGAGCCAGCGTAGCATCACTCATGCTGTGTCTTACTAGATCAAGGTGTAGCATAACCCCCAAAATGAAGAGCATGGAAGGTTGTAGCTCAGTGGCAGATATGGTGTGACTCATGTTTCTTGTCAACACAATGTCAGTGTCCTGTCATACACTGGCTTCTAGTTAAGAAACATCATTTTAGTCAGTTTGGACATTTTTTAGACAGATAATTTGATTTGGGTCAGCAAAAAATGAATAAAAGCCTGGTCTGCCCAGGGTACTGACTCCCCAGATATCCCCAACAGCAAAACATCTTGGTTTCACTTAATGAAAATGCAAGCATGTTTTCTACAAAGGCTTAAATCTTAATCAAGGAATGTCAGTGTGCCTAATATTGCGGGTCTTGTGATTGATACAAGTTCATAACAGCATCCATGTCCAAAAAGAAGGGAGAGTGTGTATTTACTCCATGCATGTTTTAAGGCATTGCAAAAGTTTTATCTGCATAATGAGTTTGCAATACTGCAAATTGTTAATGGGGCTACGTTGCAAGTGGTTCTCTGCCTTGACAATCATGTATACATATCGAGATTTCTATCATGATGACAATTTAAAGGGGTGAGTAATTGTTTTCCTCCAATAAATCCAATTAACTCACCTTGATGTGAAGTCTGATGTTTTTGAGTGCCTGAGTCTCCATCCACATTCAAGAAAGGGAGTGAATCATTCCTATGGCTGCTCCACTGCTCCATTGTGGTTTATACAACAATGTCCCCTTTATATCCCAAAGGAGGGTAGTGAGATTTTTTTTCTCCCCAGTTCACTCCATAGGGAAATGGAGAAAACAAATTTTTCTCTTCAGGTGTTTCCTAAAGCTGCTGTTGGAAATGAAGTTCAGTGTCAGCATATGGAGATGTGGCTGCCTCCTGGGCAATAAGAGTGTCTGTGTGGGGCTAGGGAAAGGAGATGCAGTTGTTGGAGACTGCCTGTGCCTTTGAGCTGGTCATGGTGACTTACACAGCCTGTGGTGGGAATCATGAAAGGAGGCAGGATTTGTGCTAGCGTTTCCTAGCCCCTTGGATTTCAGCAGTGGGCTCCAAATGCTGTTGTGTGTGCTCCATCACGGGCTTTGTTTTCCTCCAACCATGTTCCCAGTGTGTTATGACTTGCTTTTTTATGTTTTCCTCTTGTTTAAATTTTCCCCACTTCTATTTCTGCTTTCCTGGCTGCCACTCACTGGTACACAGGAATTCCTTCCCCTTTAAAAATAGCTGGAAAAATCACTACACCCAGATGAATGTTGTTGGGCACACAGCAGGGAGGTGGGCCCATGCTTGAGGTCAAAGCCAGATGATTTTAGACATCTGGTTCACTAACACAGCTGAAACAAGGAACAGTGATAATGGGCAACTCATGGCAATAAAAGGGCAAATGACTTCTATAGTTTTTTGCAGTGTAAATGAAGAAACAACCACCAGAAGCATTCTGATTACTATTTCAGAGCTGTGGTATACAACTGTAGCAACAGAACTAAGATTGGATGCTGGACTATACCAGAAGAAATGAGATGACCTCTCATTTTGCTCTGGAAAAACATATCCGTGGAAAGCTGCATCTTTGGAAAAGTACACCTATGTACAAAACCACTGGCAGGGAGTGTGTTGGAGGTGGAGTGTGACACTAAGGCACAGACACATGATTTGCAGTGTCAGGAGGAGTAGCAGATCCTGTAGAAAGACCCTACAATCTTCCCATAAGACACAAACTTGAGCTCTGACCATCCCTTCATATTCAGGACTACACCCTCACCTGTGTAAGTCAGTTTGGTTCAAATTCTCACTGTCTGGCTCAAGTTCTGCAAACTTACGGTACTTGAAGGTCTATCCCACATTTCACCATGAAATTAAAATCTCAGCCAGGAAAACCTTCTCATGTCCTGGTTTCACAATCAGGTGGTCCTCTGTAGGCTCAATGGTTACTCAGTGTGCACTAAACTTTTCCTTGCTTCCAGTGAGACAGGGCAGAAGATCACAGGACCACGGAAATCCTGATGCTCTAAGATGGGCTCTTGATGTCATGTTCAGTATTCAGTTGATCTTCATATTTTATTCACTGTTATGGACTCAGCAACAAATGAGATAAAATCTCAGTACAGAGAAGCCAAAAGATCAAGACCAAGATGCAGCTGTAGAAAATACACTTGCAACCTCACCAAGATCCACAGCCGTGCTTGCAATGAATGGAAGGGGACTCTCCTTATTTTGAAGGTTTTCTGGGTGTTGGTATACACTGAGGGTCTCGTTTATGCCATACCTCAGCCTTTCTCCATGCTATACCAAGCTCATTTCTCAGCTCCTTTGCTCTTAAGCATTATCCCTTAGCAGAACCAGGGCTCCAATGGGCATCATTAGGCTGTGGGCAGCTCTTCTTTCACAGTCGAGAGTTTTGCATGAGTAATAGCTGTTGAGGCAGAGCATGTGCAGGTGCCCCAGCTTCAAAGACCATCCAAACTGAGCAGGGGTAGACCCCTTGTTGTTTAGGGCCCTCATGGCCAGGTGATGCTGAGGGGGAGATATTCTGCACAGCACTTGTTTCCTTGCAGTGGACACAGTCCTACCCTTTGTATGATTATGCCTACACAGAATTTCATCTTTAAATCAAAGTCTATTCGCAAGGTTGTCTGTGCATCCACAAAACCATATTTTCGAGTGTGATTTTGTGAGGATCCGTTTGGAGAATCCATGAGGAGAAAACATGGACCTGTGCTGCCCCAGCACAATCTCAGGGCAGTGTAAGCTGACACAGGGACAAAGGGGACTAGCTGTTCCTATTGTATTACTCTTCCTCCCACCTCTGGACAACCCTCAGGGAAAAGGTCCACCTTCATCGCTGTGAATGTGCCCTGCCCAGCACATCTGAGTCCCTGTTTTGGTGGGGCCCCTCAACAAAACTGAATTACTGTGATGATAACCATTTCTTACAACTGTGGGGGTGGGCAAGAAGGACCATCTGGATCAGCACTGCAAGTATTCAATTGAGTATTTCCAGATTGTTTGGCATTCGGGCTCTCCGGATTATACTGGAATAAATTCCTGACTTTCAAACTCTGTTTACTTATCCTGAATTCAAGTTTCTTTTTTTTTTTTTTATCCTTGCATTTTTTCATTTTATGCTTGAAATACTCTGATAAAGTTGTGGTCAATTAATGTTCATTTACCTTCTTTATGAAAGTGTTTTCTTTAAGGAAACTAATAATAATAATAACAGAACTGAGAAGCAATTTGATGTTCCCATCAAACTCACGAGCTTTATGCTTTCTTTGGCACCATGTAGGCTTTTGTATGTTTTTCATTTTCTTTCTTTAGGGCAGAAGGAAGAGCTGTGTTCACATCCATGCCTCAGCTTGCAGTCTAACAATGACCAAAAATGCACAATACATTTCAAACACATACTTTTTGCTAGATGTCAGCTAGGCAGGTACCCTCCATACTGGAAAGTCACAGATCACAGTTATAGCAGAGCTCAAAGTAGCATCTGAAGTGTAACTTTCTCTCCCAGTCTCTGGTCAACCACAGCTCAGCATAGCTCTTAAGTGAAGGTCAGTATGGGTTTATCATGATTAACTTTGATGGCACAGTTTTTCTCCATAGTGGATCAGGGATCTTAGGTGCTGTGCTGAGCTGCGGTCAATCAGATACTGGGGTGGAAAGTGTAAATTTGGTGATGGGAGTTGATGGATAAACTCCTGTTCTCAACAGATAGAACACTGGTATGCGATGGACACATACTAGAATTGTAATATATATAATACAATACAATGCCATTTACTAGTACAGTACATATTATGCTAGATTATACTATTATGATGTCTCTGTCAGACCAAAGCAATAGGGACAGCATGGCATAAACTGAATATTTGGGACTAGGCTACAATGTCTTTTCAGTATTCAAACCAGTAGGATTTTATCGTGTGGAAAGAAGAAAGAGGGCAAGCTTTCAGGTACTTTTTGGTCACAATATTTAGAGAGGGAATTCAGCTATGATCAGGGTAGGACTGAATTCTTAAGAGTTTAACTTCACTGCCACCGAACATGTCAACACCAGAGTCCACTGCTGAATCAACTTACTCTCTGGTCATGGGCTTCACCAGTCCAGGGCAACATTTACCAAGCCTTTGCTAACAAATCCAGATAATGTACAGGTTAGTTGAACATTCCAGGGCACAAAAGAGGAATTCAGATTTTCTGTTAAACCTTCACCCTCTGTTTTCCTTCTTTTTTTCCATGGAGAAAATGACCATCTATGCAAATATGTACTGATAGAGTCAGTAGTCTACATGCTTTCCTGAAGGACAACTTGCCACAACACTGCTAGATCATCATTTGGGGTAAAGAAGTCACATTATGCAGCAGGTGTCACATGTTTGAGTTTACCAATGGTCCACATTAAATCTACGGACAGATCCAACTGTTCATCAATTCCACTGGAAGAAAGACAAACACCTTCAGGCTGGGATTAAGAAGGATTTGTTCGCAGGACACTGGGAGGCTTTACTTACCTGTGCAAAGGAGGTGTTGACAGATGGTGAGATGATTTAGCTCCAAATGTGGCTGAAGAAATGGGCAAGGTCCTGACATTTGTGCTTGGAAGTCACCATGTCCAGGCCTACATACAGCTAGCACATGGCCTAGGAGGACTGCTTTGCTGTGCACCCAAGCAGTGCTCACCAGCACGTGGATGGATCTGTAGCAGGCTGGGCTCACCACTACAAAGTTGGTTCCAATAAGATGAGCTGGAGATGTCAATTGGAAAGTATTTCATTCTTTTAGTTCTCCTGTGGCAATTTTAATACAGTAATTCTGTTTAGCATCAGCCTCATAACTTGTTTTGATTATCTATGGCCTTATGGTGGTGATTTAAACCTACTGATTTATTGATTCAGTCTTAATTGGGTCCTGAAGTGGGTCATTGCATTGTTCTATCTTTAATTGCTTTAATGAAAGTCTAGCAAATTAGTCTGGTAATATGATTGCTTAGAGGGATTTTCGCCTGTTCATGCTTCTTAATGAAATCCATAAAAAGTGAAAAGGGAGTGAGCTTATCCTACTGAATTGCCACTTGTGTCATGGAGTCTGACTGAAACTCAGAAAATCAATCTGCAATGTCTTATTCTTCCTCCAAATACATGGCTCAGAAAAAGAAAACTTAGCACATCAGAAAACAGAAAAAGAATGGATGGAAGAAAATAGCAAACTGTGAAACTAAAACCTGGGTTCCAGTTCCCGCCTTTGATGTTTCCTTTGACTTTGCATGCAAGTTATTTAGGAGACAACCTAAAAACCTACTTAGATCCAAAAAATGAACTTCAGCCCAATGCTACAGCACACCCTGGGAATCCCTCCTATTCTGGTAGCCCAAATCTCTGTGGGTTTTTAGGTCTTTTATCATGTCACAAAAAGTTTGTCTCTCTTCTTTCCCAGCAGCCTGGTGCCCAGATGAACATTTTGGGCAGAGGACTCAGCAGTACCTGTGAAAAGGGTCATTTTCTCCCTCCTGTCTTCTGTGACACCCTGCCTGTTGCCTGCACAGATCCTTACAACCTCTTTCTCCACTGGAATTTCAGCAAGGCTGCTGCATCTGCAATGCATTTCCTACCCACTGGGCTAATGAGCTGTGTGTTGCCAAAGCAGCCTGGAACTTCTTAATGTCCCCATGGTTTATGGCTGGAAATATGCTGCTTCCTCCTACTCATTGCTCATCAGTGAAGACCATACATTGCGTCTCACTTACCCTGGCTCCTGCTGCAGAGCAACTATCATTACCTATCAGCAGTGCAGAGCCCCCTGCCAACCCTGCTCATGCACCCCACAGCCTATTTCTATAAAGAACACAAAGAGTCTGTTTTGAAGATAAAGTTTTGTAACCAAAGAAAATCTGCAGGCAATTAAAAATGAGAATTAAGTGTACAGCAGATGAGGAATACGAAGTTCAGATCAGCTTGATCCCCAGCGTGACAATGTATTCTATTTTATCCCTTTAGTAGAACAGGGATTTTTGTCTCTGCATGGGCTGTAATGATGGGGCTGGGAAGCTTCCACTGTCTTTAATTAAAACAGTGTGATTACTTTTTCCTTTCTCCAGCCCATTTAGCTCTTGAATCAGTGCACAGAACAAGGTACCTGTCATGGCTGCTCTGAGCGCAGCCCTCACCTCACTCCATCGACCAGGGCTGGATCTGGAACCCTGATAGCCTGTCCCCAGGCTGCCCACAGCTCTAACTGTAGTGCCATTCAGTCTTACCTGCCTCAGTGCAACTCAGCTGTCTGCATCTGAATTCACAATATGCATTTTAAGACAGTTGCAGGTGGTTTAAAAAGCCTTCTACCAGGTCAGGCCCACCAGATCAGAAAGAGATATATTATATTTGCAAAGCCAACACAATGCATGGTCATTTAGTTTTGCCTGGAAAATAAAGTGGGCAAATTTTATGTCCACTGCATGATGGCTTCATATTTGCTGCCTTTGTGTGATGGATTTTGTGCCTTACTCAATGTGGTTTGGGAGCTGTGTGAACAAATTGTAGTGACAGTACAAGGAGCAATGGGTTTAATATTAAACAGGGGAAGTTTAAGTTTGTTTATAACCTTATATCAGGTTAGATATAAAGAAGTTCTTTATTGTGAGGGTGGTGAGGTGCTGGCATAGGGTGCCCAGAGAAGCTGCAGCTGCCCCATCCCTGGCAGTGTTCAAAGCCAGGTTGGACACAGGGGCTTGGAGCAACCTGCTCTAGGGAAAGGTGTCCCTGCCCATGGCAGAGGGCTGGAACTGGATGATCTTAAGATCTTTCCCAACCCAAACCATTCTATGATTCTATGATTAAATGAGGAGAGGATATGCTTGCTTTTGCTCCATGACTGCAATAGCAGGTAGTTGGGACAACGTGCTGGCCTTTTATGGCAAATGGCACCCATGACAGCGATGTTTTGGGAGGGATCTGGTGTTGTGTGAGTCATAAGTAGCTGCAAGGCTGGACTTGTAAGATCGCACTTGCAAGGATGGAGCCAGGCAAGAGATGTCTGAGGCCTTGAGAAGTCACCTTTTGCCCGTCATCTGGTGGCCAGTTGCTCAGTGAAGGTGCTCTGAAGCTGGGGTTTTAAAACCTTTATGCCAAGGCACTGATGAGGCTTTGCTGGAGGTATGAAGGACCACTACCTGCATGAGCACAAACCAGATGGGTGCAGTGTAAGAGAATGTATGAAAATCATTTCTCTCCCCAGATACCCTGACAATATGCATGTCTGCAAGGAGAGCAGCCCCTGCACCTGGCATTTAAGGTTCGATAGGTTCATGTCAAGCCACCACCAATGTATTATCTCCTCCTTACTCTCACCTAAGTAATTGTGCACAGGCTGTGAAGGCTCCTGGCAGATGTCAAACACCTCATTAGTGGTGCTGATGTCTTCTGCCTCAGGCTGTATCTGAACAGGTCGGATATTTGTTGTCTATACTTGCCCAGCATAAGTATAGATACTTACTGAAGCAATCATGCATGTTGCAGCACACCAATGTATGTTATCCTCCAGGTCTGGCACCTTCAGGATTTTCATCTGAATGTGTGCACTCACCTGGAAGCTGCTGGTCCTGGGCCTGGGTGTTGCTCATTCCCCTTGATGTTAAATTGTTCTTTAATAAAAACACAAAATGAGCACCTGAATCAGGCTTTGCTGTGCAGGTTTCCCCTGCTTTGGTCAGTGTTGGTGCCACCAGGCTTCAAAGCCATGCCCCTCACAGCTTTACTCTGGGTTTGGGTGAATGGTCACTTCCCAGCATGGGCCTTCAGCCGCAATGGACAGCTTGGTGAGAAGGATGGATGCTGAGGAGGGTGTTGAACCATGGTTTCTAGCTTCTCGTGGTTCATGTGTGCGCAATCATTTGCTAAATTGCATATTAAATCACATATTATAACCAGGCCCTGTCACCAAGATGGCAGAATTGGATGGCTCCAGCCTTGGGGTTTTTTAAAAACATGTATATTGTTATAAATATTTTAAAATATTTGTATTTTAAATAGATATATTATTATATCTATTCTATAATTAGATTATGTTAAGCAGATATATTTGCTACTACTACTATTTCAATTTTGTAGTTTACTACAGCTGATTTTGTCACTACTACTGATTTTAATTTTGTTTTATTATTGTTTATCTTACTTTTCACTGTTATTGTTATTTATTCTACTTTTATTTAATAGTATTTGTTTGTTTATAATTTTATTTCCTTGGGAACCCACTAAAATAAAGTTGTCCCAGTAATCTGGGATGTCTCTTTGTCCCAAGGACCTGCCATGCATCTATCTATAGGTAACACATGTGGCAGCTGCCTCTGCGTGTGCCCATCCATGCCGGCTGTGCCATCTACATGGTCTCTATGAAAGCACTTGGTGATGCCTGGGAAATCATCCCTCCAAGGCACTGCTGGAAGGGACAAGTACAGCAGTACCCAGCAGCTCAGTCTGGCTGTGCAGGATCTTGTCTCCCTCAAGGCGAGTCCACAATTTGGGAGGACCTTTACTGCCAACAATTCAGTGCCTGCACCAACCATCTAACATTGCCCAGCCCGTGGCAAAACCCTAACACTCTTCATCAGTCCCCATATCTTTTCTGTGGGGTTTGCAGTCTGCTTCCATAACCAGCTCCTGATCTCAATGAATAGGAAATCCTTTCTCATTTCTTGTCTTAAGTGATCTTGTTGCTATGCAGCGGTTGTTAAACAGCTATCCTGTTCCAGATATGCCTGCATGGCTGGACTTTAGTGATAGTTACCAAACATACTGGAGGACTGAAGGAAACATAAGATTATATCATATCATAAGTTATGCATCCCTTAGCGCACTTAGCAGCTCAGCATATACCATTCCCTGTGATCAAATTGGCAACTGCTATTGCAACAGGGCCCAGAGACGCAGTCTAATCCACCACTAATCCACAGCTGCCTTGTGGAGGTGAGTTGATACAAGGGATGTATGTAATGCTGGGTCTTGGATGGATTTGTTATACTCATGAGGTCTGACTGATGCTCAGGACCTTGTCATGGCAAATCTGATATGTGTACTTTATTGGAGACATCTGTCATGGAGAATTTAAGGTTATTCTCTCAAACTGTTCTTCCCAATTTGTCTATCTTGTTGACATCACCTTAATATGTCCTCCTGCTGCCTCATTGAGTACCTCTCTCTTTCATGGAGGAGATGGATTAATTCATTTCATCTCAGCCACTCTCTGGCTCACAGCTCTGTTTCAAGAAAGGCCATTTAAGTGCAGTGTGACTATTGAAAGGAGTGTCCAGTGGTTCACAGAAACATAGAATCATAGAATAGTTAGGGTTGGAAACGACCTTAAGATCATCTAGTTCCAACCCCTCTGCCATGGGCAGGGACACCTCACACTAGACCATGTCACCCAAGCCTCTATCCAACCTGGCCTTGAACACCACCAGCGATGGAGCATTCACAACTTCCCTGGGCAACCCATTCCAGTGCTCCACCACCCTCAAAGTAAAGTATTTGTTCCTCATATCCAACCTAAACTTCCCCTGTTTAAGTCTGAACCCGTTACCCCTTGTCCTATCACTACAGTCCCTAATGAAGAGTTCATCCCCAGCATCCTTATAGGCCCCCTTTGGATACTGGAAGGCTCTATGAGGTCTCTATGCAGCCTTCTCTTCTCCAGGCTGGGCAGTCACAACTTTCTCATCCTGTCTTCATACGGGAGGTGCTCCAGTCCCATGATCATCCTCGTGGCCCTCCTCTGGACTTGTT
>JAOEHX010051870.1:4070-31445 GCA_025448015.1 Bolborhynchus lineola | reverse complement strand
CAAAACTCTAGTTGTGTGGATAGAATGATCAAGTAGGAATGGTGAATCAGATATAATAAAGACAGAATATGGTGCATGGACAGACTTGCACATAGCGCTGCTGGTTTCAAATGGACAGCCCAGAGTTTGTGCCGTACGGAGCACCACAGGTAGAGAAGAAAATTCAACCCAAAAGCCCATTGTGGATGTTGGATCAGAGCTTTGCTGCTGTCTCTGCCAGGGCTTCATTTCATCTCTTTGCAGTTACGACAGACGTTGGCCACTTCAGCTGTCTCTAGATGTCCTTGGACAAAATCAGGCTGAACCTGAATTGAAAGTGGAGCTAATCTAATCTCCAATACTTTGTCATTTTTAACTAACCATTGAGTAAAGGAAAAAGATTCTTTCGTGAATTCATTACCTTAATCCTTAAATGGGGGTCTCATGGGCTTTTTTCCGCATGTGAGTGTCCTTGACTGGCTCAGACCAAGGCTGATAGGAAGATTGATGACAGCAGTGCCAGGAACAACAGTTTTTCCTTCCTATATGTTTGCCATTTTGCTATGCTGCTCCATTTAACAGTCACTGACTGGTGCAGGTTCTGGCACTGCATTGCCTGCGCAGGAGCAGAAACACATTCCCAAGGGCTGGAATTCCTGATTGGACTTGAGTGCATTTTAATGTTCATCCCTCTTCAAGATCTGCCTGTCTCCCTCTGAGTGCAGGTGGTAGCTGAAATGGAGAGTTTTGTCAGCTCCTGGACCCTGGTCCCCCAGAAGGGTCAGAAACTAGTGTGTTTCCATGCCTTTGTGTTGCATAAAACATAAATTACTTGCTGTTCCTTTTCACTGTACTGACTCTTTCATTGTAAACATTGAATATTTATAGATGAAAACATAAGGGTTCCTTGGAGAGTTTAAGGTTTGAGCAAAACATTCAGTCCTTGATTTTCAGGAGTGAAGGTTTTGATGGATTGTCAGAACCTTGTGATGTTTTAGTGGTAATGACACCAGCATTTGCTTGGAACAGTGCAGCTTGGTGTCATGGACAGGGAAAATTTCTTTCCAGTAAGAAGACTGAGTCAGATCCCATAAGAGCTTAGTGGAGGAGAAGTTATCTGTGAAATCCTACACAACAAAAGTGGACTTTAATGGGTGGTTCTCTTTCTGTGGGCCACTTTAGTTCTGCTAATAAAACAACATCCTCCTTCATATGATTTGGAATGTTGCTGTTGGTTGGTACAGTTGGTCATGAGTTTAACTTTGTTTTCCGTGCTACTTTCTTACACAGGAGAAAATGGAATGAGCCCCCAGATAATTTATTCTGTCACTGCATTGTGGTGACTCTGGAGATAGTGGTGGGGATGTTTTTTCTCATCTCTAGTTTGCCTTTTTGTGTAGATATGGGAGACTGCATGGTAACCTTTTAATAATAGCCTGATGAAAAGAGCTGGTTTTTTGCTTTAGTGAGTTTATGAAGCCCTTAACATCAAATCTCATGTTCTTAACAGGTACATTTGGCAGCAAGCTTGAAAGACATTTTTTGGGGTGTTTCGCTTTTGGGTTTTTCTAAGTGGAAGATACTGTTGATTTTTGCACATTATGTAGCAAAAAATAGTTCCATATTAGCAGACACTCTTGCTATAATGACTTGATAGCTGCAGATTATTTCTGGCTAGTCCTCTGGTAGCAAATACGCAGTGCATTAATAGACACTGTTTGAGGGTGGCCAGAAGGAAGGAGGGCCAGGGAGAGTCTAGACCAGGGTAGCACCCATCAGCTGTGCTCTGTGCCTGCTCTGAGCCCACTTCTGAGGTGAGATTGTCTGACATAAGTCAGTTAAGGAACATTGTGATAAACTGTGGTTCCTGTATGCTGTGACCAAAGAGGAGCAGGGATACTCAAGCCTTGATAGGGACATTAGGAAGTAACTGGAAACTCATCAGCTTGTGAGTAAAGCAGAAATCCTCAGTGTAGCAAACCCAACTGTTCCTCTTTCAGTATGGTTACTGTAAAAATACTTGGTGGTGGTGGGGGGGGGGTGTTCATCCTTTTTGGAAGAGGACTAAAATTCCGTCATGGAATATTGGGAATCCCTCCCAGACTATCCCTTTTAATTTGAGTGATCTTCATATAATAAATTTTAGCATTATTTATGGCCAAATTCAGTGCGTTTCAAGTACAAAAGAGTTAAACATTTGCACTAATGAGAGAAATTAAAACAAAATGCCATGTTGAAAGGGAGCCTGCTTTCTGCATGATCTGACAGTGCTCCCCAAATCCTTGAGCTCCTTGTAATTGAAACATCCAGTTTGAACAACTGCACAGGGCCAGTTGGGATTTCCAGAGGAACTACGTCCAGATGGGAACAGCACAGTCCAGTAATTTAGGATTTGCTTTCTGAAGTCTTCTCTCTCCTCTTGGGTGAGCAATGCAGACTCTGTGCACAGAGATGGTGGTGTGGGAGCACAAACCATCCCTAGCTGACATGACAAAGAGAAAATACTGAGGGGGGTGATCACAGTTGTGTGCAGGCTGCACCCCTCAGGAGGTGACTTGGATGACAGCTTGATAACCCCACTGCTGCTGTAAGGGTTGGCTTTTATGGACTTGTTCTTATGGCACTGCCTTTAAATCATATGCCTGCTGAGAGCCTTCAGTCCTACAGCACTTCTTATGGAGGTGCATAGTGGGGAGTGTTCTCATTAAGCTATGCTGCCATTTCCATCATTTTCAGCTGCTGAAAAGAGTGTGGAATCGACCCAGTCTGTGTGTGGACAGCCAAAGTTGTGCGGAAAAACACATTCGGTTTTACTTAGGGAATGTTTCAAGACATGAAAGGACATAGGAGGGTAGGCTGTATCTTTCAGCCTGGGTCCGCCCTCCAAAAAAGCCCCAATTAGTTTTTATTCAGTCCAAACGTGGCCTTATTTCTGCTCAGCAGGTGAGTAGAGCGCCAGTTCAGAATCAACTCGGAGCGCAAAGTGCTGATGCCTCACTGGCGCGTTCCCAGTGTCACGTAGGATCTGATCCCAGATGGTATTGCTGCGTGCGTTTTACACCACTTTAGAAACAGATTGTTTATTTTATCTAGTGTTCAACGTGACTTGTGCTGAGATGATCAGACAGGATTCCAGGCCGCACACACCTACCCTGCTTAGCCTTTGGTTTAGATACTAGCTGGTCTCCTGAGTGCTTATACCAATAGTTGGTGGGTAGTTCCTGGAAAGTTTTGTTTCTGTAGAGAGGGCTAGATCATGAAATTCACCCTTTCTGAGTGTGAAAATTGCATATATGAATGATTGTCCTCTTGTAGAGCTGTAGAGGTATAAAAATACATGTACTGAGAGATGTCATAAGATACCCAGATACAAATATGGATGATACATGATTCTGTCTTAGTAACTTTATTCCAGACTGCTTTAGAAGTGGTCAGTGAAGTTTTAGGTTCTTTGGACAATAGGCTGAGAAAACACAGAGCTCAAAATGTGGCAGACTGCTGTTTAACCCCCGAAGCTGTGCACCTGGGTCGCTGCTAAGGGGGAGAGTGGACTTGAAAGGGAACGAAAACCGTCTGTGTATGTATTCCTCTATAAGTACAACTTTGCAAGTCATTCTGAATTCGTTTTCTGTGAACTGTGGCACATAAAGTGTGTGAAGATGCATTACGCTGTAGCTGCCAGAGCATTTTCTGATAAGGAAAAGGGATTGGATGGGCCTGCTTAGATAGGGAAAAGAAATAAATGCTAATTCCTAAAACTCCATGCAAATTAACAAATTATTTTTTCCTTAAGTACTCTATTATTATCTAGTATTTATGAAGTGTTTTATATTTTCAGAACACTTTACAGGAATTAATTAATCAGACCTGAATAAACTGAGCTTGATGAGAATGGAAAATTAAATGGAAATTAGATTCCTCTTACTTAGTTTTACCTGTTTCTGAATGATTTGTGAGTCACTTTTCGTATTCCTAAAGGTACTTTTTAAAACATTTTTAAAAAATCCTCCAAAGCTGTGCTTATTATCTCTAAAAACTGTTTTGGTTAGAAAAGAGGTGGGATTTATACCATCAAGAACTAATGACAGCACAAATGAGTGGCTTTTAAGAATGTAAATGCTGTTTTATCACCTAAAGCTGTGCATAACTGTTTAAGCTGATTTAATTCAGGTAAAAATGCATGGATGGGAGGTTTGCTCCTTTACTTTGAATCCTATTTAGAAACTTGAATATTTGGCTGCTGGAGGTTTATTTAGAGGAGAGTGGAAGGAATATTTAATTTAATCTCAGGTTTTATCATAAACTTTTAAGATTAAAAAATTATTGAGAGACTTTATCCCTAGAAAATGAACAAGACTGATCACTGCACTGGCGTGGCCGATTTGGCATTGCAGGCTTCTAGCTTGAGTATTACTGCATTGTCCTCTTGGAAGATATGATGTCCCGAAATACCTTTGAGGATCCAGGCCTGGCTGTTCAGTTTGATGTTCCACGTGGCACTGGTTGTAAGATGAAAATGTCAGCTGCTTCTTTCTGTGAGGCTTGCTTTCTGTTTGGCAATAAATGTCTCCAATAATTGATTCTTTCAACATCTGGTCTATAGATCAACCTGTGGAACTAATGTCCAAGAAGTAGAAAGGTGATCCGTTTTCATCATGTTGAGTAGAGTAACAGATCGAGGTGCGGAAGTGGAACGCAACCACATCTGAAGTTCTTTTTGGCTCCGCTATTACTGAATATGAGGAGCAGACTCTGCCTTCTGATACTACAGTTACTGACTGTAAACATTGCAGGTGATTATTTCCAAGTCAGTTTTATGGCACTGAAGTAGGATGTGACTTGTGAATCTGGTTGATGTTTAATGCATCAGAAGGGGTGTTTTATACATGCAACAGATCTGCCAGAACATTGTGAAGTTGCATCTAAACTAGGTGCCTTGGTGTGTCGTAATAATCTTGCGATATAATAATCTTGCAAAGTGGAGTTGTGTGTCCTGCTAATTACAGAAATTGATAGCATAAGCTAAACTGTTCTATCCACTGGTGATACAATTCCCACAGTTATAGCTCTTGATACAAATAGATACAACCTGCGTTTTCCATAGTTATGGCAAATAGCAAGGTAGTCAGTGGAGTCTGACACTCCTGGGGTGCAGGAAACAAACACTGCAACAGCTTTGAGCCTGTCATCCAGGTTTCTGTCACAAATAAATGTGGTTGGATTAATCTCTCACCTTACTAACAGTTGGGGGAAAATGAAGAAATAGGAAAAATCCAGGTCTTTCGGAGAGTTTCTAGGCAACCAGGAACTTAGTCAAAGTAAAAAACAAGACACTGAAGAAATGTCTTTTAACTGCTTATTATAAGGAGGCTTCAGCTAAGGCTGAGGGCTTGAGGAACAATAGGTTTAATAATAGATGAATATCTAGCATTCTCTTCTTATCTAGGAAAATGATGGCTTGGTCTGTGACTGGCAGCACTGGTGTTTTAGATATATGTGTTACAGATCCTTTCTTGTATAGTAATAGAATTGTAATTCCCAGACTGTCATTATTCTAAAGTGTTTTTCAAATGCAACAACCAATATTTCACCACTGTTCTCAGCCCCTCAGCCTGAAATATTTCTGTATATCCTACAAGTATTTAATCTGTGTCTTCAGAAATCTTGTCTCCTCCCCAGAAATGTAAGCTATTGCTTGACTAATAGTTTACTAATGTTGTGAATCACTTAGAACCACAGATGGCTGTATATACTCCAGTGAGGTTTCTTTTAAATGGGAGACTGAATAATAGCATTTCCAGTTGCTGCTAACACATGTACTGACAAGAACACCCAGAAAAATCATCCTTAAAGATGCCCATTTCTATAAGTCAGGCTGAAAGGAGATTATTGAGTACAACACTTTGCTTATTTGTTTTAAAGAAAGCAAGAGCCACGGCGTGAGTGCTTGGGGGTTTGTTGTTTGGGTTCTAGCTGTTGAGTTTGGTTTTAATGTATTGTTAGCTTTGGCTGTCGAGTCTCCAGTGAGGAGTAGGAGGGGGAAATGAAGCTTGGGACCAATACCACCAAATCCCCATTTGTAGAAGAGTTGGCATGGCCACCTCCGTTCATGGAGAGCCCACTTCTGTCACATCCAGCCGTGGTCTGCAGTGGTTCTCCATGCTGAGCAAAGACTGTGAGACCCTCCAGTCAAATAAGCAGCCATTCTAAAGCTTACAAATCATGTTCAAAGCCAGATTGGACAGAGCCTTGGGTGACATGGTCTAGGGTGAGGTGGCCCTGCCCATGGTAGGGGCTTGGAACTGGATGATCTTAAGGCCCTTTCCAACCCTAAATGTTCTCTTGATTCTGTGTTTCCTGGTATTGCTTCTACTGTTTTGTAGCTTTGGCCTATGAATCAGCTGAGATCATGTCCTGTTCCATTATTCAGATTTGGCTGTGGCTTTCATTCATCACAGTTCTTGTGCCTTTCTTTGAGGAGAAGGTTTCTGCTGTGCATTCATTTCAATTGAGTACAAGTTAAAAGATGTCTGAAGTAATGTGAATTTGAGTGTCCGTGTTCCTATGCCGAGCATTGCTGCATCCAGCTATCAAAAAGGGAGTGTTAAAAAATGGAATCCCCAAACCTTGAAGAATTTATTTTTCCTAATATCATGAGAGCTTCTATTCAGACAATTAAAGGAGCACATTCATGCCAAGATGGAAGTTGACCCAGACTTAGGAGGAAGCTTACCTTCACCTTCAGCTGAAATATGAAAATGTCAAGCTTTAGCAGCCTCTTTCTTTTGCACTCTCTGGGGTCACCTATAGATCCCCAGAACACTTAATCCTGGAGTGTCAAAAATACCAGAGTAAAATCAGTCATTTCTACCAAACCCAGATGATTTACATACTTTTTAGAGGTTAGCTAGGACGTATTCAAATGCCAAACGTCCCATATGTGTTTATCCATTGCTCTTAATGCATATTTTTTACTTGAAGTCATTTTAACCTTTGGCCTTCCAGCTCCCTGGAAATTATACAGCACATCTTTATGTGCGGATTGAGCTGCACAGAAAATGATTTTGTCATTCACAAAATCCACCATTTCATGGCAAAACTATTTAAAGTAAACTCAATGTAGAGTAGTTTTCCATCCCAGAAATATTAGGGATTATCAGGATTTTTTTCAATAAAACTGGAATCTGTGACTCTCAGATCATGAGTTTCAGTGTGAATTTTAGCAATAATTAACGGGAACAGGATTGAAGCCTTGGGCTTCTCTAAACCCCACACTGGAAGGACTGACTCTAAACTCAAAGCAAATTAACTGCTGTGGAGAGAGTACAGAGTAAGAAAAGGGAAATTTTTCTTTTGTATTGCTATATTTCCTGTGCCCATATTGAGTGTTTTATGTCTCTAGCACGGATAATATCTTCTGCAATTATTGCCATCTTCAAATTAATTGTCATAGGGAATTAAATGGGTTTGGTTTGTAAAGCTGTTCTGACAACCACAGGATGAATTTTATGGGGAAAGATGAGATTTTAAAGGATTTCTTGAAGCATATCAGCCAAAATACAAACCACTGAAGACCTTATTAAAGTTTGATCTGTCTGAAGATGTTGCCTGAAATATACTGGAAGAGGAATGTGTGGGGAGAGTGTGACGTGGGAAGTGCCCATATGGGCTTGGTCTGACTGAATAAAGCCAGGAGATGACATCATGCCTGTGAACAGACATTCAGAAAAGCTATTTGGGATTGATCAAAGCTGTTTAACAGAGGAAAAGACATTTTTCCTTGTAGAACTGAGTTTTTTGATTAAACTTGATTAAATAATGTGCAAATGGTCAATTTTGATAAAAGCTTTTTCTTCCTTAAGCAAAACTGCCCCATTCTGGATATGGCAGAATAGGGCCATTTGATAATGTCAACCTTCTTTCTCAGCATTCTTCTGAAAATGATAATTCCAGCCAAATCTCCTTAATTTCATGAAGTGTTTCTGTTTTAACTGGACTCCGTTCTCCAAAGGATACCACATTTTTTCTCTTTCAGTCTCATTCTGGGCATCTGAACTAGGTTTTGGAATTGCTCAGTGTGATCCATTATCCCTATTTTCCCTCTGCTGAGTTAAACATACTCTGCCATTTAATTTTGAGAGTGAAAAAGAGAGAACTCAGAAGAAAATGTGCTATTGGGGGGCCAAAAATAATGGCATTTTGAGTGTTTCTGTGAAAGCAATGTAACATGACAAATTTTAAGAAGCTCTGTGAATACCATTAATATTTATGATGCACTCAAGAAAACAGCTATTGTGTGCCACATCCATCACAGATAAGAATTGTATTCAACTGTGTTGGATGATAAACATTTAATGACAATAGCTAGAGATTATGAGGGATTTCATACTCATGTTTTATGCCTGCTTGAGTAAAAGCACCACTATGAACCAATAATTTTCTTTCACGAAATTAGATACACTTGCTGATAGTTGTTACAACCAGAGTCCAAAACATTAATGAATATGCAGGGAGTGCTGATGCCAAGTGCTTCAGAGATCCTGTTGCTAGCTACTCAGGATCAAGTCCTAAAGGCAGTGTTTCCCAGTAATCCTCCTCTTGGAAATCACTCCGAAGCTTACCAAACTGCAGTGATTTGACCACATATTGCTAGTTGTTTGCTGTTTGGATGAATGCTAATGATACCCCATGAAATGAAGGCTGTTCCAGCATAAGCAAGCTGGCTTTTCTATCCCGCACATCTCTTGAAAAAAATTCCATCTCTCCACTACAAGGAATGGGGCAGGACTGCCTGTGCCATGGGAATGTCTGCTCAGATCCCACACCGGCATCTGTCTTTAGATAACGCACACATGAATGTCCTGAGTTTGGCATTGCTTTTTTTCATTGTCATGGCTGTACAATACATTGTTGGAACTAATTTATGATCATCCAGGCAAGCAACTGCTGGGAAGAGATAAAGGGGACATTTTTCCCCACTCTTGCTCTTAAGCACTGCCCGTCTGTTCCCTGTGCCATGTGGCCTGGCAAGCTGCATTGCCCCAGCCTCCCTGGCTCCTGGTCGATGCCGTCTCTGCTCCTGTGATTAATCTCTTTGACGCAGAGGTTATGTGCATTGCCACTTCCATGTTCTTCCTGCTCTGCCGCCTGGTTTAAAGTGTAATGCTCTGGTGACACTTCTTTCTGAAGATCGGACTAATGATGCCTGAATTCAGGCATCTGTGGTCAGATGTTTGTAAAAAAGCAGTACTTGGGAGAGTTAACATTGCTGCCCATATATTGAAGGTAGGAGGACATCCAGGTATTCTTGCAGTCAGAGTGATCTGGGTTCTCTTTTATCCCTATGGAGAGTTACTATTCTTACAAAACCCTCTCCAACCACTAAATTCTTGTTAGAAGTAAGTGGTTCCAATAATAAATGTGCTGAGGAAATGCTAAGAGGTGCTCTACTGCTGCGCTGGTACAGCTGGGCTGCCTCCGGAGGGCTATTTGGTTACTTCTGTTCCTTTAGGTTTGCTTTTTCTATCCTTATGAAAAATTTGCCATGGGGATTTTGGTGCAAGCTGATGGAGGGATCCCTTGACAGACCATCAAGAGTGGTAAGACCTCCTGCGGGCGAGGAATAAGGGCACAGCGAACCTCTTGGCAGAAGGATTGCAAGAGGGATGAGCTGAGCCAACCTGAAGTGATTCTGTGAGCGGCACAGACAATTAACAGGACCCAGACCAGGGAAACCCACTGTGCTGGAGGGACCTACAAAGCTTTTACTTTGTGCACTTAAAATGAGACTCTTCTTGTTCCTTAACAATTACCCAATAATTTGGCTGATGTGTAATTTTTTCCAGTGCGCTCATTTTGGTTTCATTGCCAATTAACTGAGCATTCCAGGCTTGGTCTACAGCTGATTGGCCACTGATTTGAAGTAAAGCCCTCATCAAAGGGCATCATTTGTAAAACAGGGATGAAATCGTAGAGATACTGAAATTACTGTTAATTAAATCAGCACACGAATATAATGGGCACACGTGAACAAGATGCTGTTTGTTTTTGAGCTGTTCTGTTAGCTGGAGAGGAAGTCTTACTAGGACTATTTAATTGTCAGCTTGTATTTCTAAGATGTACAATGAGCCGAGTCCCTTCTGCATGAATTAATTCTGTATTGTGTGTACATGCGTGAGTGATACATATAGTTTTTAGCTTATACAAACAGACCGTGTTCTTGCCAAGCAGATGTGGTATTATATTTCCTAAGTACATGTTGCACTGAAAGCTTTTCTTTGTAAATGGTCATTTGTATTTAATACAACTCTTGTTCAAAACTGGCATTGACCTTAGCGTAGTTACTTCTGATATACATGGCCCCAATATCAATTAGGCCTAGGAATTATTTTATGTGAAATTTCTATTTTTTAGGTCATTTAAATAGCATCATAAAGGTGGAGCAGAGCAGCAGTCAGAGAGCTTTAGAAGTTGTAACGTAGCCTATTGTGCATAAAGAAATTCCATCCAAAGGTGCCTCAGCTTTAGTGAAAGTGTTAAGCTACATCTTTATTAAGATAATCAAGATACTCTAATGTGGTGCTTTGGGACAGCTGTGTAATATTCCGAGTTGGCCAATTCGGAAGCTCTTGAATGAGCAGTTTCACAGCTCTGCCTCCTGTGGAGCTGGAAGGCAAAACTGCATTTGTACTCACTGGCACTTGTCTGTGAGCTCTTACAAGACCAGTCCGAGGCAGAAGGCAACACTCCCTCATAGGGATGGCAGGAGTGAGGGCGTCTGCACTGATGAGGGCAGAGAGGAGCAGGCGTTTTGCAGATTCCAGGTTATTTAAGGGGCAATAAATGCATTCTTGGATGTGGCCAGGGGAGGAAATGGATCCAGCGAGTTTCAAGGGATAAAATGTTGGCATCATGCTGAAATTTGTGGTCAACAGTGAGAAGCTGATTGAATTTTGCATAATCTTTGGACCCTTCTAATTCTAGGTTGGTAAATGCATTGAAATGGCAATGACTCTTGTCATTTCAGCTTGCTTTCCACAGCTACTGGGAATACCACTACCCAAAACCTCAGCACTGTGGCATGACTCCTGTACTGGAGCTTGTGAGAGAGCCCAGACCTGCTCAATTCCTGCAGAAGAACCTTGCCCTGCCTTATACACTGAGCACAGCCAGTATTTGCTATTGCTGCTGGTGCAGTCTCCCAGTAGTATTGTAGTAAAGAGTAGGAGGAAAGAGGCAAAGAATGTAATTCAAAAATCATACTTCATTCATCCCCATTCCTACCCATGTCCTTTTTCCTCGTGGTGTTTCCTTCTGGTCAGGAGCAAGCTAATTCCCATAGTATTGGCTTGGCTCTGTGAAGCAGGAGGAGCCACAAGAATTAGGTTTTGTAGGCAGAAATTGCAAAGCTCTTTGGACAGTTGCAGCATTTTGGTGTGCCAAGCATGGGTTAACAGGCTTGATGTTGCTAGAGATTTAAGTGACAAACAGAGTATTTGATCTCTGTCCCATTAGTGTGTCATTTGTTCCTTGGAGGATGGATGTCAAAATGCATTTGATCTGCTGCAGAGTTAAAAACACTCATTGTTTCAGCCTCCGTTTTGTAGCTCACCTAATGAAGAGCAAATTTCAAAGGGAAAAACATGCTATTAAATTCTGTGTTAGAACAGGGGGCTGTAATGGTTGGAGCTGTAATGGAGCTTTTTGCCTCTGGATTGCCAGCTGAAATCTAACTCCACCGATAGAAATCAGAAATGTTTACCATATAATATTGTCTAGTTTCTAGGCACCAGCAATAAATGTTAAAAGCATAACTCCCATGGTCTTATGAGGTGGGATAGCCCTATGACTGTGAAGAATTGTAAGTCATGTTCGTGGAATTTGAGACGAGATTTTTCAAGAGCATCCCATGGGTGGATTTCTGGAAGTTACCAAGACCCAAAGAGTTGCACTTCATGGGATTTTTGAATGGACCTTGCTCTTTAGCTCCTTTAGGCACCTCTCTGTAAATCGTGGCTCTTAGAGATACCAGAGGGTATTTTCAGTGTACTTCCAGTGAGCTGTGTGTGTCTGAGCGTAAGGATGGCGCACAGGGGCACTGGGATGAGCAGAACCTCAGCTGCCCAGGGTATCGTGAGTCAACCATGAGTTAAATTAAGTTTTGTTTGGTGGGAAGATATTCAGGTTAAGAATTAATTCACAGAAAGTAATTCCGATAAACGAGCACATTTTCAAGTTTTCCATGGTCAGTTCAAATAGAGGGAAAGCAGTGCAAAATTCGTTAAATAAATTATTCATTCTGTTCACTCAGCTGTAGCTAACAGTGAATTGTCCAGACAGTAATTACTAATTTTTAACCTATGCATGTTCACGTAACACTGTTTTGTGAATAGGTTCCGTATATAGCGCCTTGAGATAATAGTAATGGATGTAAGTCAACTAGCAGGTGATTTTAATTGGGAAATCATATTGGATTTCACTATTGAACTTCCATAAAACATTGCATAAATATTGAATCTTCTTAATGTTTTTCTCCATTGAAAATACAGGCACGCCGAGTTCGGTGCTAATTTAATCAGTGGGTAAGAAAACATTTAATTTATTTATTAATTCTGCTGTAAAATTCTCTAAAACCCCATTAAATTCAGAATAGAGCAAGAATCCACCAGGAGTCAGATGCAATAGCAATGTTTTCAATTTCAGTGGCGATTTTCCCCTAACTAGTTTGTACAGCTTCTTGAGGAGGGCTCACATCTATCTGTCTCAGTTTACTGGTGTGCTGTAACACGCTTCTGATGGCACAAGCAATAGAAACCTTCCTCAGTTCTTCCCCTTTATTGCTATGCAAAATAATCAAGACTTTCAAGGGTTCCCTGAATGTCCTAGGTATGCAAGTCCTCTGCAGTGAGGGATCTCACCTCTTGCTTAGTTACTGGCTGCTGGGGGATGTGCGTGCTGGGATTTGAGTGGTGGAGCTGGTCCTTGAAAATGGACCTCAAGACATCTCACAAGCTGATACCTGGCCATGGCTGTTGTCCTGCAGCTCTGCCAGCACTCAGCAGTGACACAGATCTGTGGTACCCGATCATCACCTTTGGGGATGAGACATGAAGAGAGCAAGTTTTTATATTCCTTTGACTTTTTGCAGAAATCTCTATAATTGTGACAGGGAATTAGAGAAGAGTTGGATTGAAAATAAAAAGTCATCGTCTGGAATAGATTTGTTATTGAAGGGTGTTGCCCCATGCACTAATTGCAAGTTAGTAATTTTGTAGTGCTCAACTGCTCTGAATTGATCAGAAACTGTCACTTACAAAGTTCCTCCATTGCATTCAGGGTAATGTGCTTTAGGAGAAAAATAGCAAGGAACCCATGCAAATGATTGGAAATGATGCAAAACCTAGGACATTGTGAAGGATTATTTGCATGAAGTTTTGGTTTTGTGTGTGTCAGTTTAACCTACATTCTTTGGGGTTTGACTTACAGAGAGGTGCATTGAAAGCTAACCATGTGTAGCTTCTATTAACCCTAATAAGAGTTCTGATTCTGACTTCCTGTGTGCTTAATGTTATCTTAATGCAATTTGATTTGATATTTAATTGCAGTAATTTAATTAATGGTTCTGTAAATAAAAAGACTAAGTTGTGCCCTCCTACACACGCAGATATGCACAGCAAGCAGCTCTAGGGGCTCCTGAGAGACTTAAATGTATGTGGTTTAGAGCAGAATTTAAGGATGTATGATAAAATGCCCAAATCCCAGACTAACACTGTAATGGTGTTTGCATTGGAAATGTTACAGTATTAGTTCATGCTTACAGGTGGAGAGTGGCATTTAAAAAACAAACCTACAGATTTCTCCTTTATCCTTGTCAATAGCAATAAGTCACAGAATTGCTTCCTTGTATGACAGGATTCCATTTAAAATAGTTTACAAAGACTTAGTTATTAATAAAACTTATTAATTGGATAACCTGCTCTTAACATTATTACAGAATCCCATTGGCCCATTGGGTTATTGCAAGTCAGAGCTTACAGGTGTTTATAAGTCTTCTGTTGGTGTGCCTGTAACCTTTTCTAATATGCTGCTCATGTCTGTTGCACACTTAAAATACCTATTAAATATCCATTAGTCTCCCTTATAAACCATTTATAAGTAGAAGCATGTAATAGAAAATGTAACCAAAATCATTAAGGTTACATGGTGTGCAAGTTAATAGTGGCAATCTTGAGAAGTTAGGGAGTGCATGAATTAAGGGAGTTGTATTCATAAAGGAGTTTCTTAGTACGAGAGAGTGGGGCTCCCACTGAAGTCAGGGATTTCCCATAGCATCTACTGAAGATTTAGTTCTTTTTTAAAATCTACTTATAAACAAGAGCTGACATAATGCAGCTTCAGCTCTACCAAGGACGCTGAATTCTTTTTCCATGTCTTTTGGGTAGAGTAGATCTATGTAAACTACAGTTCCAAATAGTTTTACAAAGGAGGAAGAGCATCATGTATTCATGTATGGAGAAAGTCCAGGTTCCCTGCTGTTGCTGCTGTGAAATGCATAGGTATTCTGCTGGTGTTAATGGAATTCTACTGTATTCTCTATATAATAAATCGCAGACAGTTGTTTCTGCATCAGCCCTTGAACTGATCCGAATTCAGCATAAGCAGCGTCCCACTCCAGCATAATTGCCCACTGGTAAGCTCGAGGGTAAATCACATTTGTGTTCCTTCAAATCCATACCTGGTGTAAGTGAAATCCGGGTAAGACTCTTTGCCTGCCTTTCCCTTGCCTGAGTTTGCACTGCCATTTAACTGAGTATTATTGCGAGCACCCCCGAGGTACTGTAGAAGTAGGTTTTATTTTGGAAGTGACACTTGACCCTTAAGGATAGACCAGATTTCCATATATACCACCATTCTGCTGTGATGAACAGGATATTTAAATAGGCAAGAGCCAACTCTGGTCCAAAGTCTGATGTACTCTGAAAACCTACAAAGCAACGTGGGAATGACAAGTACAAAACCCCAGGCAATAACGGCAATCAGCAGGCCTTTTTGTTATGCAAAGGAAAAAGGATCTGATAGATGGAAACAACAATAACAGTGATTCAAAGCCCTTTCTTTCAAAACATCTCTTGCAATTTCCAGCTGCCTCCCTTCTTTGTCACATCTCACTTCACAGATAAACAGCACAATTGGTCGGACTAGTACTTTGCCTTTGCTTTTTTCACTCCTTACTCACTGTCTGTACCTGACCCCCAGCTCTTAAGAGCCCAACAATTAAAGCGAATTCCAAAGAGGATTACAATTGCGAATCAGAGGATATAGATGTGATTTAGCACGGAGTGCTGAGCATGACAAATCATTTTTGTGCCTAGGCCTTACTTGTTCTGAAATGAGTTTCATTTGGAAACACAGAACAGATGCAGCCATGTTCCAGTGCCAAGTGTCAGCCGTGCAGCTTCTGGAGATTGGCTTTTGCAAGGCTTACTGAGGCTGTGGTATCTCTCCTTACGATCTGAGGGCCACCATTTTTGTGGTTGCTTAGTTTGGAAAAGAGAAGGTTGGGAGGGGGACGGATGGAGAGGACTTGACAAAGACGAATTGCTTTCCACAACTAGCTGGAAGGAGATTGTAGTAAGGTGGGAGTTGGTCTGTTCTCCAAGTAACAGATAATAGGACAAGAGGAAATGGCCTCAAGCTGTGCCAGAGGAGGTTTAGATTGGGTATTAGATGAGGAAAGATTTCTTCACTGAAAGGGTGGTCAGGCATTGGAACAGGCTGCCCAGGGAAGTAGTGGAATCATCATCCCTGGAAGCATTCAAAAAACACATAGATGAGTGCTTAGTGACATGGTTTAGTGATGGTCTTTGCAGTTCCGGGGTAATGGTTGGACTTGATGATCTTAAACATGTTTTCCAGCCTAGTTGATTCTATGATTCTATGACATACAAAGGCGCATGTGTACAAACCAACCTCCCAGGTTATTTTCTTCTCTTTGGAAGAGCTTGACTGGAAGCATTGCCTTGTGGAAGGAAACCCCAAGAATGTTGTGAGGTAGGCTCAGGATTCCTCATCTATCTGGCTAGAATAGACAGGAAACCTTGATGTCAGAAGTTTCCAAAGCATGTGGTTTAAGTGTACAATGGAAGGGAAACTCTTCTTGAATGTTTTCCTCCTGTGGGTTACTCTGTGAGATATTGCTCTTAGGCTTTCACTACTATAGAAACTGGCTAACATTTCATTGAATAATGAAAAATAAATGAAAAATCACATCAGAAAAGAATATTAATAGCACGGACGTGTGTGTTTGCATGTGTCTGTGTATTGAGTTGCCTTGGAAACAAGAGGAGAAAGCACCATGAACCAGAACATGCTTTCCATTTAAAGAACACTTGTGCTATTGTAAAACTGCATACAAAAATAATCACATTCATTCATCTGTTCTGCAGGCATCTTACTACAGCCAGCCACATGCAGTGTGAGTGTGTGAATGCCGTGTAAAGGTGACAGAAAGCCACTTGACTTTGGTTCTGGGCATATTGTTGAACAAATGAGTTGACTTTCGTGAAGTTGTTAATAATGTGGGGAACAAAATGTATATTAATTACCAAAAAAAAATTGGCAGTGCTCCAGGTGTGCGTGAAAGTCACTAAGTTATAATATGGACCTGAAGTATTCGCACTGCAAAACACAATGGCCAATTAATACCTTACATGTAAGAACAGCTGGTTTAGCATATTGGCCCCAAAGACAGTATGTTGGAACAGCTGTCCCAATGTTCTGGAGGTTAATCTACTCAATTAATCATTGTGTATTTTTCTTTATTTATTATAATGTTTGTCCCATTCCTTATGAGTATGTGAATAAAATATTGAATTTAAAGTTTTAGTCACCAGTGAAATGCGTATCAGAATAGCTTGTGCGAGAACAAAATCTGTCTTCAAAGTGGCACTAGGTCTTGGAGAGATAAACATGTCGTCAGTACAGATGCTGATCTTAGCAGCCAAATTGTGGTGTTTTTTTAAGCATAAATTTCAGGTGAGAATCAGTAGCAAGATTGGTCTGTGAGGTGCAAAGAGGCTGGACTTTCGCATGAAGTTCTGTGAAGTAAGTGAACAAGGACATTCTCTGTTGGCTGCTGTTTCCGAGTCACCTAGGTGCTTCCACCTTGACTAACTTGTAAGCTGCAGTTTCAGGTGGTCTAAACCAAAACAGCAAAACCATTTTGGCCTTTGGTCTCCGATAAGGAGCTTAGGGCTGTCAGCGTGGGGATACATGGCAGCCGGAGTTGTCTTGCCCTGGTGCACTAGGACGTGTGATGATCAGGATTGGGTACAAAGCAGGATGGTGCTTTCCTCATTGCCCTGAGCCGCTTGGAGCAGCTAAAATTCACACATCAGCCCCCTTTATGTGGTGCTGCAGGGGTGAGAACAGGAATGATGCCAAGAGAGACAATTAACGCGGGTGTGCTCTTGTCATTGTCAAAAATGAGCTCCAGTGAGGTTTTGCCCTGGAGAGAGGTGTGTGTTCTCTGTGTGCTGTGCTCTGAAATCGTGCACACAGAAAGGCTGCGTTGCTCCCAGCTCATCTGAACTAATTTTGCAATTTCTTATGAATGAGATCCTAGAACCCAGCACATTTTCTGCATATTCACTGCCACCGAACTGCAGACAGCCACTGTCAGAAAAATCCTCTGGCAATCCATTTGACCAGAAATAGATAAAATCTAAACATCACTTCCAACCTTTCTAAATATCACTGCACATGTAAAAATAGCAAAATCTTTATATATCAGATCCCAGTCCACCTTTCATGTCAGTGTTTTCTTAATCAAGTGTAGGGTTTCTGGCTTTGTTTTGCCCAAGAGACCATGCAGAATAGATGGGAAGAGTTATCATAAAATTGGGTGAAACACAGACAGCAGCTACGCGTGGCTATGCCTAATGGGTTCTACAGTCTTGTTTTCTGCACTGATTTTCCCAGCTAAGTTTATTCCCCTCTGCACTGAATGACAATGCAGGCTGGAATGAGGCTTTTTAGGCTGAAACTCTATTTAGAAGTTTCTTGGCCAAGAAAAGGAAAGAATAAACCAAACCAAACCAGAAATGCTGCTGCAGAGAAGGGAGCCTGCTGCAAGGCATGGCTGCCTCATGGAATGCTGCTGCTTAAAGTGCAGGAGGTAGATTCTGTCTCAGGCTGTTGCTGTTTCTCAGTGACACAGCTCAGCACTACCTGGCCAGGAAGCTTGTCTGTCATCCTCTCTTCCACTCCTGTCACAGCTTGTCGTTAGGAAGGAAGAAGGAAGGTTTCAGCTTTATTCTGGGTTGTTCTCCATAATGCCTTTTGTCAGATTGCAAGTTGCACAATTGCCTTCATTAACAAAGGGGAAGAAAAACAACATTAAAATGCCAGGTACTACCGCTGCATCTAGGAGAGTGTCACCTTTGGACAGTTAGTTAAATGTCAATGTCATTTAACAATAAATGAGAAAGAAATAGAAATTTACATTTGATGTAGCTGTTGTTATCCTTTGACTTTAGAAATTGGGCATCGATTTACCACTTTATATCATATTGACAGTGAAAAGAACAAACATTTGTACTTCAAAACTAACCTGCAGGAGAATGTGGAGTGAAACTTTTGACCATCTTTTCCTGCTTGTTGTTGCAAGCTGCCTTCTGGCAATTCTTGGGCTTTTGGAAAATAACAGTTGAATCATGGCAAAGGAGCAGAGATGTAACACAGTTTCTGTTTCAAGGTCCAGTTTATCTGATTTCAGTTCATTTCTGTTGCCCAGAAAATTTGAAAAGCCAGTAGTGTAGCTGAGTTACATTAGCTGCCATGTGCCCACTCGTTTCTTCATGTGGACTTTCTTATTCCCAGACCCAGGTTTAGCTTTTGTAGGTGGTTGCTCTCATCTAGGTTTTGCATTCATACCTTCATACCTAAACATGCTTCAGTTGTGGCATGGCCATTGATTTTGTTCTTAAAGCGTTGTCCATCAAAAACCTGAGAAGAGCATGTTGAGGCTGTGCTAAGGTGGTGTGTGAAGTGGTGCAGTGCTGAGGAGATGTTCCACCTCTGGGTCTTCAGCTCACCATGATGTCCTAACACACACAGAGCTGAACTTCCTCTGCTGTGCTGCTGTTTGTCGTTTGAAATAGACAAGAAATGGTAGTGGTCTGTGAATGAGAGAGTTTAGAATTTGATTTAGGTAAGACACTTTTTGGAGGAACACTTCTAAAATAAAATGTGGGAACTGCTGGCCCATATCTGTGCCATGCAAGTGCATTTGAGCCACCCAGGAGGTGAGGTGCCATCAGGGAGGGAGAACATGGCGGAATACTTCAAGGTGTAACAAGAGAAGAGAGAGAGCCAGAATTGTAAGTGGAAGGTGAGGAGAACTTGCTCTTTTCTGTGTGGTAATTGTATAGGGGTGCTTTCAACCGAAGAGCAATTTCGAGGTAGAATTCTGTGTTACATTTATTAAGGCCTTTAGGTGTGACGCTTTTTCCTGCTTTGTCAATCCTTTGCTAAAATGATGTGTCAAAATGCCAGAGAACCTTATCTTTTCTTAAGCTATGTCTTCTGTAAAAAGCATCTTCCCTTGTATTCCCCTGTCCATTTATCAGGACAATGACTATGCAGCAAGAGGACCCCATCAGCTGCAGTACAAGAAAGAATATGGCATTAGACCTGACCTTCTTCCCTCCTTACAACTGTAAAATTGATACTGCAAAAGAAGAAATAAATGTATTTATTTCTCTATAATAAAATGTATTTATTTGTTTCTATATAATAGACGTATTTCATTTGTAAATTTGTGCATTTTTAGAGGAAAAATAAAGAATGAATGATTAACAGAGCCAATTTTAAGGAAGATAAATTTCCTTAATGGAGGCAAATAGCAGATACTCATCCCATTTGAACAGTCCAGTAGTGGTGATCTCATTTCTCTTTGCAGCTGAGTCAGGCTGTGTAATTTCGTGTCTCACATTAAGTAAAATGGCAGCAAATGGGAGGTGTTTTCGTCCACTGAGATAGTTCTTATAGATGAGTTCTTCAACACAAACTGAGTAGTTCTCTTTTTTCTCTCTTTGCTCTACCTACTTTATCTTTCTGGAAGATCAGTGTTTTTCCAATTACTCATCATGTTACAGGTTCTAAAGAAATATATTGTAAAGTTTGAGTTTGAATCATGTCTAAATGATTTCTAAAGGCTAATTATGAAGATAATACTGAGGAAGCAAAGATAGGAGTCTATTTTAGTGTTCTTCTTCTGTCTTTCAGTCTTTTGTTAAGATGGAAAAGCACGTCAGCCGTTACTTCATAGAGTTTGCAAACAGTTTTAATGTTTTAAAACTACCTTGGAGTCCTGCTTGGGCTGAGTTTGGTGCTGAGGGGTAAGCAACAAAGAACCATGTTTAAAATTCTCTATTAGAGAAACATGTTGTGATTTTGATATGTACTTGCTTTCATAGAATAATAAGTGGAAGACCTTTGTCTGTTTACAGACTGCTTGTATTAAAAGCCAATAATACTGTCACTTTCTATTCCTGAGAAACATTGATGTCATCTCCTTTGCTGCTGTCTTGCTCTGTTTCAAACCACCTGTGTGATGACATTGGAAGCCCTCTTAAAGTGGAATGTTTTATGATAGTTTCATAGTAAGAGGTATTCTGTGATTTTTCTCATGAGTGCATTCAGCTGTTTGTGGCATTACAGTATATGTTAATATGCCATTATCATTTTCCACTTAAGGACGGTGACAAGTAATACAATCTTTCTTTCTTTCCTTGCATCTGCTACTGGTTGCTTTATTTATAGCCCTCTATATTTCTTCACAGTCAACATACTTGTTTTGTTGCACAGGTGAATTTCAGTTAACCAACCAATAAATTAACTGTTAGAGATGTTGCATGCTCAGCATTTATTTGTTATGCAAAAAGAGCATTTAGTAGGAAAGATGTGGGAATTGGTATTTAAACTGCACAGAATTAATAGCCCGAAGACAGCAAGTCTGAGTGTAACTTCTCAGAAAAAGCATGGACCTGGGACATTGGGAATATGGATTCAGTTTCTTGATCTGTCACTGGCCTGGTGGGATTTCTTCTGCCTCAGCTGCTTTGGCTGCATAATGAAGAGAAGTCTCCTGTTGTCCTTGGCAGAGCTAAGAACTGGTTTTGAAGTGTTATGGAAAGACAAGATACTGTAAGTAGTAATATAAATAAATCATTCAATGTGTAATTTTTAGAGCAGATGAAAGAGAGGCAGGGGAAAAAGAGGAAACATGGAATAGATTGATCCTGATTTCACAGGACTTTTACATTTGTGTAACTTCATGGTCTTTATTATAATTACTCCCTCCTGCACCAGTCTAGCCAAGAGCAGAATCCAATCAAGTGTTTCCTAAATGTCTCCTAAAAGCTGATGGATTCTGGGAAAACACTGATGTTCTGAAAGCAGTAACTCAGCTTTGAAACATGAGTAATATTGTCCTAGTCTGCGGGAAAGAAATACATTGCACGAGAGTTCACTGAGAGGTTCAGTTGTGAAGACAAAAAAGGGATTTCATTCTGAACTTGAATGAAAAAGAAGTTGTTCTTTATAAAAGTTGAGCAAAAAAGAAGTAATCAGACACTGGGACCTGTCAGAAGAAGAAAGGTACAAGGTGAACGGACTGAAAAATTAAAATGAAGAGCAAAACTCAAGCTAAGACGAAGAAAAAGACTCTGGTAGTTCTTGATCACTCCAACACCTCAAAAAGAAATCAATGTTGTTATTTGAAAGAATTCACAATTTTCAATTTTAGCTCTTTTCAAGAGGTCTCTTTTTCTTAGGCTTTTTGATTTTTGCCAAGAAACTTGTTTTTTTTTCTCTCTGTCAAAAAGTTTCCAGGCAGTTCTAAACACAGGCAGGAGGCATCTTCTGTAGTGTTTGTTTAAGTAGAAAGCAAATGTTGAAAGGCTGAAAGGCAACACTTGGTTAAGTGGAGTGACAGTGCAAGGATGAGCATTGTACGGTTGATGGATGGTCCCCAGTTTGGTGACTGAAACACCAAAAAGCTCTGTGTGCAAGAACAGTAAAGGCTGATGCCTGGGCTAGCTGCAGTTGTGTCCTAGTTTTTATTTGCCCTGCATCAAATACAGCAGTAGGCAGCTTTATGGAGTGAAGTAGATAAGAGGAATAGTTGTATCATCTGTGAAGTCTGTGTCACTGTAGGATGCATGCAGTGGTGTAAAAATTGTGAGATGTCCGGTTAGCTCCTAGGAGTAAAGGCGCTAACAATAATGTATAAGTACTGATTGTGATTTTGAAAGCAGGAAGGGATAGGGTTTTTCTGCTATAATTCTAGACATCAAGTCTAATCCAGACATCTGAGCCCTTTAATAGGCAATGGAGAGAGAGAAATCTTCCCAAGTGTCACTTCTGCTGTCCCAAGACGGACTGCCAGAGAATGAACCACTCACCACAGGCACTTTGCTGAAATAAAAGCTTTTCTGAGGGAGAGCAGCAGTGGGAAACAGCCTGCTCCCAAAGCATTTGCTGTCTCAAAAGCCAGTCCTGCAGTAGCGTGTGTGTATGCTTTACATCAGAGAGTAGTTGAATGCAAGCCATAAAATGACTTAAATAGGTGAAATAAGTACAGCAGTCTGGTCCTGACTGATACGACAGACCATCTTCAAGAAGAAAAAATAATAGTTGACTTGGGTAAGGCATGGTCTTTCTTGTCAGATCCATGTTCTTTGGAAAACGATACCCTCCTTCTGCAGGATGATGAATGTGAGCAACTAGTAGATGTTTATTCCATTTTAAACGCCATAATGTGCTTCTCCAATATCATTAGTAAGTATTTGCATTTACCTCTGTCCAGAAGATACAGCTCTTTATTGAATTTCTTGGTACATCATGAGCTCTGGACTTACAGCAGTGTTTGAACTGTGCTGAGGGAGATGATACAAAATCCAGCTCTTCTGAATACCCTGTCTAGCAAATGCTAGACAACTGTCTTCAACCAAGGCATTTCAGAAGACTTTGCACCACGTCACAATCGCTTTTCCATGCATATTCTCTTTCTCATAAATAGGTATTTTAAGCTGTAGCCACTCTTTGAATGGCTTAATGAAGGAAGTCACCATGTCCAAAGCAGAAAGAGAACCCACACTGCCTCTGAGAAGATGCTCCTGCAGGATGTTGGGAAGTCATGTAGACATGCTGTAATTAATTTGTGCATTCTCCTATAGCATTAAACAGCTGTTATTACAGAAGGACATGGATTTCTGCCCAGGTAGCACTCATGGTAGAAGACGAGTGCACAGATTGCTGCAGTAAACTCATGTGATACGCAACCTTATGTTTCAGTGTCTGTAGTTTTGCACTTGTGAAACTGAAGCCTTTTCAAGTGGGCAAGTTGCCAGCTCTCCCTTTGCACTGGTAGCATAGAATTTCCTCCCAAAAGCCCTCCTTTCCATCTCCTTCTGAAAGAAAATGTGATGGTTAGGAAAGGATCCACAATGTTGTTAAATGTTTTTAACTGCAGTGGTACAAAGACATAGAGCCAGAAAATTGTATCTTTGACTCCTGTTGGCACTCAAACGAATCCAATAATCAGTTATGTTCCATAAACTAGGCAAAGCATGGCCTCCCTAGATTTTTCTATGGAAGGGAGAAGTGTTGGTGTTATTATTTCATGCCATTTTAGAACAATAATTAGTGTATCAGATTGTACTGAGGCTCAGGTCAGTGCTCTTGAGTAGACAGCTCTAACCATTTTGTATCCTCTTGAATTCAGGGGGATATTGTTTGATTTCAGTTGGAGGTGACCCAACAATTTTATTCAGTCAGAACATGATCATGTTTTTCTGGAATACAGGAAAAAGGAAAGGTAATATCTTTAAATGAACTTTGAAATTCTAAATATGCTTAAAAATGGTTTCCAATCACGTTCTATTGAGAAGTCTGCCAGGCGAATGCTCAGATGCTCTGCAGAGCTCTAAATACAGTGTAAATTCTAGCATAAGTGACTGTCAGAGTTTACCATACTTTTAGGCAAACTTTGTCATTTATTTCTTGCTGTATTAAAAGGCACTGGAACACAAACTGGGAGCTCTCAGTGTCTGTTCTCTGTGCAGACAAATGCGTGATAGTTGCTTTCCAGCTGCAAGAATTTCCCATTCCTTCTACCTCCCGTGTGCACTTCAGAGCAGTGATGTCATGATGTTTAACCCAGAAGGTTTGGAGAATAAGCTCTATTGGACATAATGGGCTGAAATTGAATAGTGTGAGTGGGTCTCAGGAAAAGTTTTGCTCATGCAGAAGGCACTGGTACTTAGCTGAGCAGTGGAGACTGCCTAACAGGCTGCAATTACTTCTGCCAAGTGCACCAGGCTGCGTTCTGAACCTTTGCTTAATGGGGACAGATCTGTTCTGAGATATAAAAAATAAAACAAAACTGCCTCTGGTCATAGATATGTCAGTATCTGTGCTTCTAATCAGGTTTCACTTCGACATCAGGTTTTGCTTATTCATCCTACATAAACCCCAAAATGAGTTGAGTTTCCTTCATAAAAAAAAAAACATGAAATGGAATAAATCTCAGCTTTAGTTTCCATGAACTCCAAGACAGAATTATTGCTCCTGCTTATTGTGTGTGCCAGGTACCCGCTGCTAAGACCTTCCTTCAGTATCTGTGGCAAAAAGACCAGTTATGCAATGAGATTACACTTTGGAGTCTCTGTATCATGCTTCGTTATGCTCTAGCAAATTGTTTTTGCTGCACACACTGATAGACATCGAGAATAATATTCAATTAGGTTAATAGTTGCTTATTACATTGTTCTGCAGGAATCAGTAATTAAGAACCTCTCTGTATTGTTCAATCTACATTAATTAATTTCTCCTGCAGAATATATGCACCTGCCTGTTTGTCCTTTGGGATCTCAATATGAAGTAAAGCTCTTACGCAGGTAAACAAAAGAGATAAAGGATGACCTTTAACTTTGACACAAAAGCCTGCAGAATTTGTGATTTGCCATCTGTCTAACTGATCACTCCTAATAACAGTATGCTGGATGAGAAGCTGATAGGAGGAAACAGAAACAGAGGCAGGTTGGAGTGGAGCAGGAATGACCTTCTAGCAACACATGTGCTTGTCAGGGCAGAAGGACTCACTTCAGGCCTCACTCTGACATCTGAAAACTTGGTAAACACTTGATTCCACAAGTGGCTCCACTGAAATGTTATTTGCAGAGCACAGAATTGGCTGTTAGGTCCTTCTTTAGGGCTTGTAATGTGTCTCATTTCACGTGCACAGCCCCTGCAGACTTGAGGCAAGCCCTTGGGCAGTCAGGATGGACAGTGCAGCCCATGGGTAATGGCTGATGAGCCGTCTGCCACAGCAGCTACCAGCACCCCTGCTAGCCTTTCTGGGGGTCTGGCTCCTTGGTGCAGTGTGGACTGTCTATGCATGTAGGAAGGAAAAAAGGGTCAGACAACAGTGTGAGCTCTTTGCAAGGTTATGTTGTCTGTTCCATGAACACATAATTCCAGTTGTTTGTTCTTACCACTGGGTGACAAAATGGTAAATCTTACCTGATGTAACGATAGCTTTCTGGCAACCAGGCTTCAGTAATATGTATTGGAAACCTAAAATGGTATTCAGCTCTGAGGGGGGGAAGAGTACAGAATTGCTTTGGATTATAATAATTTCAGCAAAGCATCTAATTTATATATTAAGCTTGCTTAATGGACTTATATTGCCTTGCTCTTTGATCTGAAGAAAAAGGTGGTGAATAATTTATCAACTATAAAAACCTCCCCTAGCCCAGCCCACATGTCACAATCTGCCCTATAATTTACATGTTTAAAGAGGTGCTGTTTCCAGGCAGGAGAACCGGTCCCTTAAAGATTCCTTCTAATAATACGCATGTATTTTCACAAGGTACACTCTGGGGAAAAAAATAATAATGAAGGAATGCAATTCTGCAGACAAACGTTTCAGCTGTGTGCCTTCTTCATTGGAGACAGTCATTTCAACTAACTGCCAAAAGGCATTTAGCTGTAGCATTTGTCAGTGGAATACAATTGGCTGTAGTTTTCCCTCCTGCTTTACAAGTGACTGTTTATTGGGTTTACTGTACTGTAGCATGTTTTGTTAACCTCTTTAAAAACTCAACCAGCTTGTGCATTAATCACAAGGATGATATCTTTCATGGTAAACTGTATCAGTATGGGGCTTTTGTGCCCCTCCAGACATGCGAAGTGATGCTGGCTCTTCCTAGAGGGGCAGGGGAGATGCACTGGTGGCTTTGGGCTGGGGTCAAGGACCTGCCCAGGTCCTGGCTCCTGAGATGCTTTCTTGTGAGGTGCATAAGCTGTTTCTCCATGTCTTTATTTCTCAGCCAGAAGAAGGGGCTGGCATGTGTCATGTCAGCTCACAGAAGCGGGGTGAGCTGCCATAGGATCGCATGCCTAAGGAGCATTTAGGTCTATGTGGTGGTGTTTAAAGCCTAATTATTGGGAAATTTGTGTCTGGAGTTACTCAACTGGTTTGTGTCTACCTGTTGCAGTCATTCCTCAGTAATCCCTGCTTCTGGTCACATGCATAGGTAATCACAGCTCCCTCATGACTCCTGACATTTCTCCCATTCACATATCCCCTCCCATTTCTCCAAAGCAGTGAGTTGTCAAACATTTACTATGGCTGTGCTGCAGCGTTTATTCATATTTAAATAAAGCCATTATCCTGGCCTTGAGTTTCAGTAGTTTTCTGCTCTTCCTTTTGAGTATTTCTCTCAGCAGTGCCATCTAATCAGCTTTAGGTTTTAATTAAACAGCTGTCATTTGCTTCCTAGTTCTGTTGCGACCTGATGTTGTATTAAATTTTAATTTAGCCCAGGCTGGATAAGAAGTAGATTCCTTCAGACAACAAAGAAATGCTATTAGCAGGTTACAGTTGTAATTAAGAAGAGCTCTGCTGAAGTGCTAATGCATTCAGGTACAGAAAAGGAGCTGGAGATAAACATGCACGTAGTTATTATTCAGGGATAGAGCCTGCAATATGAGTGTGTAGCTTCCACCCAGGCTGCTTGAATTGAAGGTATTGGTCAAGATTGGCAGCTGAAACCCTCAAGTAAAGAAATCGGAAGGGATTCCCAGATTTTCACCTGGGACTTGGCAGTTAGAGGTTTGTGCTGGTTGGTGTCCCTGGGTATCATTCCAGATGTTTCACTGATGCTGTGCCACTTGGGAGGACCTGCCTATGTAAATCAACGTTATTACCCTCTCTGCATTTTAGATGCTGTTAGTAGTAACCAGCACGGGTACCTTAAATTCAGTAAGCCTTCTTCTGCAATAAGAAATACCCTGGAAATATAAACCAAACCTAACCTTTGTTTTTCC
>JAOEHX010051869.1:0-13508 GCA_025448015.1 Bolborhynchus lineola | reverse complement strand
TGCAGCAAGCTCACTGCCCTGGACTTCAAGAGAGCAGATTTTGGCCTCTTCAGGAACCTGCTCAGTAAGGTTCCATGTGATACAGCCCTAGAGGGCAGGGGTGCCCAAGGCTGTTGGTTGATATTCAAGGATCACTTACTATAAGCTCAGGAGTGTTGCATCCCACCTCAAAGGAAGTGCAGCAGGAGGGCCAGGAGACCTCCTTGAATGGATAAGGAGCTGCTGAAGAAACTTCAGAGAAAAAAAGAGGCATATAAAAGGTGGAAGCAAGGACAGACAGCCTGGGAAGAGTACAGGGATGTTGTGTGGAAAGCTAGGGACCGGGTTAGGAAAGCTAAGGCCCACTTAGAATTAAACTTGGCTAGGGATGTGAAAGATACCAGGATTCTATAGGTATGCAGTGAATAAAAGACAGACTAGAGACAACATGGGCCCTCTCTGGAAGCTATCAGGAGAACTGGCTACCTTGGATTTGGAGAAGCCTGGGATTCTTAATGACTTCTTTGCCTCAGTCTTCACTGGCAAATGCTCTAACTATACCACCCAAGTCTTGGAAGGCAGATGCAGGGACAGTGAGAATGAAGACCCTAGGCCCACTGTGGGAGAGGATCTGGTTCAAGACCATCTTATGAACCTAAACGTGCGCAAGTCCATGGCACCTGATGAAATCTATCCACAGGTACTGAAGGAGCTGGCAAATGAGGTTGCTAAGCCACTGTCCATCATATTTGAAAAATCAAGGCAGGTGAAGTTCCCATGACTGGAAAAAGGGAAATACAATCCTGGTTTTCAAGAAGGGGAAAACAGATGACCCAGGGAACGATAGAGCAGTCAGCCTCACCTCTGTGCCTGGCAGAATCTTGGAGTGGGTTCTCCTGAAAGGCATGCTGAGGTACATGGGAAACAAGAAGGTGTTTGGTGACAGCCAGCATGGCTTCACTAGGAGGAAATCCTGCCAGATCAATTTGGTGACTTTCTATGATGGGGCTATGGAACTGATGGACAGGGGTAGAGCAGTTGTTGTCATCTACCTGGACTTGTGCAAAGCGTTTGACACTCTCCCACAGAACATCCTTGCCTCTAAATTGGGGAGACAGCATTTTGATAGGTGGACAACTTGGTGGATAAAGGACTGGCTGGATGGCCGCTTGCCAAGAGTTGTGGTCAATGGCTCAGTGTCCAGCTGGAGATCGGTAATGAGTGGTGTCCCTCAGGGATAGTGTTGTTCAATATCTTTGTCAGTGACATGGACAGTGGGATTGATGTGCCCTCAGTAAATTTGCCGATGACACCAAGCTGTGTGGTTCGGTTGATACACTGGAGGGAAGGGATGGCATCCAGAGGGATCTTGACATACTTGTAAGGTGGGATGACGTCAACTTCATGAAGTTTAACCATGACAAGTGCAAGGTCCTACATCTGGGTTGAAGCAATGCCAGGCATAGTTACAGGTTGGGCAGAAAAGAGATACAGAGCAGCCCTGTGGAGATGGACATGGAGGTGTTGGTTGATGAGAAAATGAACATGAGCCAGCAGTGTACACTTGCAGCCCAGTAAGCCAACCGTATCTTGGGCTGCATCAAAAGGAGAGTGACCAATAGGTCTAAGGTTAGTGATCCTGCCCTTCTACTCTGCTCTTGCGAGACCTCACTTGGAGTACTGTATACAGTTCTGGTGTCCTCCACATAAAAAGGACATGGAATTGGTGGAATAAGTCCAGAGGAGGGCCATAAGGGTGGACTGGATCACCTCCCGTATGAAGGTAAGCCAAGAAAGTTGGGGATGTTGAGCCTGGAGAAGAGAAGGCTGTATGGAGACCTCGTTGCAGCCTTCCAGTATCTGAAGGGGGCCTATAAGGATGCTGGGGATGGATGCCTATGGTTTAGTGTAAGATGTCCCTGCCGATGGCAGGAGGGCTGGAACTAGAAGATCTTGAGGTCGTTTCCAGACTTAACTATTCTATGATTCTATGGTTCTATGATTTTATAATTCTTATCATGATGAGCTTTTAAGACCTAGTTTGTTTTTCCATACCAGTTTAGGGAATGTATTTTTCCAGGTAACTGAAGCTTCTGCTCACTATTTCTGTGTTATAAGCTTTTTGGGAAGCTAAGGACTGGAGAAGCGAGTTTCCATTTCTGAATGTTTCTTTATTTGCCTTAGATTGCACTCATTTCTCGCTCTACCAGAACATACGGTGTTCTATTTCTGTATTTCATTATAACTACCACTCTTTGATATTTAATATAACCTTAAATAATGCATATTTCATCCCCATAAATAGATTTTAAATACAATGCAATTTATTTTTAGCTAAAGTAGTTTCCTGAAAGATAATACAGGTATTATTAATACTTGTACAAATACATACCATACATTTAGTGAGTTCAATGGCAGTGAAGGATGACACACTTGCAGGATATTTCTTAGAGGTAGACCTAATTAAATAACATTGTATTAATGCACACAGCTCCTCAGAGGAAATCTCTTTGGTATATACAGTCAACATATGGGTTTAACATATTAAAAATATTCATGCCATTAAGATAAATGAGCATTGAAAGTCTGTTTATTCACTTACTATAAAAATATTTTAAAATATATATATATAACACATAGGGTAAAAATAATATAAAGTATAATTTGATGCTGATAGGAATGTGAATGTATGTTAGTGTGTCGGCCGCAATTCCTTTTAAGATATATTGAGCATTGTCCAGTCTGCTGTGTGTAGTTTCAAAATCTTAATATTTTCATAATTTAAATTGTTTGTTCAATTCTGCTTTGCATTTCATGATTTCATAGCTAACAGAAAATAATTCAGAGGTAATCATGCTCACAGGATGGCAGCAATTCAGCAATTGGTCTTAGTTGTAATTTAATTCTTTTACTTATTTTTCCATCATGAAAAAGGACTTTCAGCGCCTTCATGAGGTTAAGACAAGAAGGAAAAACACTTCATAAAATTTAATATGAAGGCATCCATGCAAATATGTGAAAGAAAAAAAAATCAAGTACCCATACCCATAATCACAATTTAAGAAACTCATGACTAAACTGTATGACAAGAACCAGATTACTAAAGATTTCAGCGTATTGTATATATTAAATAAAGTTTTGTAAGAAGGCATGTATTACATAAAGATTTGGTAATAACAGAATAAAAGGATATTTTATAACATGATTCAGTATCTGAAGTATCATTTAATCAAGACTAGTCCATGAATGAAAGAAATTTGCCTGAAACACAGCACAGACCAAAGTGACATGATACTGTTGAGCAGGGGAAACTACCTGGAAATATTTTCAGAATTTATGTTAGCATCTTTAAATGAGTGAGTATGTCTGCTGTCATCACTGGTGCTCTCATTTAAGGTTTTCCCCAGACTGCCAGCTGCTGGTGGATGGACATCCTTCAGTAACAATTAGTCAATTCTTCTTTGCCTTATGTCTGAGAGGTCTTTTTTTTCTCCAATTTAGTTATCATTATGCCTGATAGAACAGCCTCACCATACCCTGACCATACCTGACCATAAGAAAATGAAATAAGCCACATGCAACAGCTTACTTGTTGAATGTAGCCTCTACTTAGGGGTGTATGAAAGCAGTGCTCTGAAAACTACAGTAAAAACTAGATTCATTCCATCTACACAGATTGAACTAAGAATTATACATCCTGAAAGCTCCATTTAAAGTAAGGGAAGACTGATTTCCTTTCAAGAGATAAGGCAGATCTTAGTGATTTTTTACTCTCTGGATATTTTTAGTTGTATGTCTTTAGACTGAGCACTAGCATGACATACACTTCTATGTCACATGAGACACTAGACAGTCCCAAACTAAATTAGGGTTAGACTCAAAACTGTGGATCAGTAAACCTCGGAAGTAAGGCACTAACTGAATTTAATTAGGTGGAGTAAATTTGGGACCTGACTAATTTAAATCTGCCTGTATAGTTTGGCTTCTAGTTGGCTTATCCTTTCTGAGGGGCCTAAGTACTGATTTTTGCCTAAATAGTGATTTTTGAATGCTTAAAGGATCTGATTAGAAATTCTTCATTGCAAAGAAGAAACTGGGAAAACAGAGGAAAAAGAACTCTCAATGCAGCTGTGAACCTGATTTTATATTTGACCTGAAGTAGAAAACTAGGAATTAATTTCACTCTCAAGAGAAAACAAACAAACAAACAAAAACTCCCAAGGAAAAAAGTAGATCATGCATCTTGCACTTAAAGACTTCAATGCCATTTGAGATACCTGAAAGTATTCCTTTTGTCATCCAATTGCTGCTCTAGAGCTTTTGGGTATCTCACAAGGGTCTGTGCTTTGTATTGTAAATCTTGTGCAGGTGTCCCCCATATCTTTAGGCGTGTAAAATGGCTGTAGATGACTATGGTTAAACCGTTAAATGGAATCTCTCATTTTGGATGACTGGTTTCTTTGTTTAGGGAAAACATCTAGGCACTTTTATTCCCGTGGATTTTTAATTTTATTTAAAAAGATGAGGAAACTTGGTACTTTTCTACTGTTTGCTTAAAAATTGAGCTTAAAGATTAGATCTAGGGGTGTCAAATTTATTAAACTAAACATTCAGCCAAAAGCACAGTGTCTTCAGTGACTGATTTTTTTTCCAAAATCAGCTGAAATCTGTCTTGTTTCTTCAATTAATACGAAAATGCACAAATCTAAAGAACACGTGTCAAACAGTTCCTGAGGATTGCCTGATGTAATAAACACATTTCTTCATTCATGCATCCATTTCTTCAGAAAATTTTCACTACCAGAGTAATGGAAAAGTGATACTTTAAAATGAGAGTATTCCACCAGTTCCAGGAGTTGCCTCAAATCTAAATTTTCTTAAAAATGAATGCAATAGTTAAATAAAGGAACCAGTTGGGGAAATGGCCCTTTCACCACTATGAGGATAGAGAGAAGACAGCTGTAAGGTCAGCTTTATACATGCAAGCTAGTACACCCTATTCCATGGCTAGTGAGTGACTGTCATGTACTGGTTTCTATTTTCAGAACAGCTCATCTTGTGAAAGATGACATGCAGCCTCCTTCATCAGGAGTCTGCAAATATAGTTTAATGACAGTAAAAGTATGTGTGCTGCAGTTGGGCAGGTTTTTAAATACTGCTGCGAAGAAGACAGAAAAGCCTAAAAATTCTGTGTCAGTCTTTTAAAACAATAGTCACAGCAACAAGAAAATCAACATCTGTTGTTTTTCCTTTGTTTCAGAATCTAAAGTGAAGCTAATTTGACCCAGACGGAGTGTTTTAGAAGAGATTGATCAATCTATGTCAAAATCTTAGAATATTTTTACAGAATGCATGTTGACCCTTGGTCATACATGATCATAATGATTATTTATTTGCACAGAATATCACGTGACTAACCACTCCATTTTTCCTTCAGTGACTGTTCTGTATTGTTAGTAGCATTGATACTTCAGCACCAGATCTGTAACTATCTGTGGAAAATTTCCTGGATGAAGATCTCCTTTCTCTGAGTTCTTGTACTGCCTTATCCTTGGAATATCTTCATTTCCTAGTGGTACCTCTGTTACTGCAGTCCTTCCTATTCTTACTCGAACCTCCATGTTACTATAGGTCATATCCCACTGCATTCTGTACTGTAATACTTCATTTCTTTCTGTATATTGAAAAAATTGCCATAGTGTACATCTGTCTCCAGAAGACAGGTGGAAAAGCTTATTCACAACTATTAGTGTTCTCTTGAGAATTCACCAGTGATCACCTTGCAGTGATAAGTTTATTCTCATAGTGATCTACTGTCTGGTAAAGTACACCCTGCCACTGAAAAGCTTTCTTTTATGCTCCCGGCACACCAGAAATCTCCTTTGTTTTGTGCCACTTACTTAAGTGGAAATACTCAGTCCACATGGAGGAACCTACAGTTATCAAAGAAAAAGCAACTGGTTAAATGGTGACACCATCTGTTTTATTATAAAGAACATTCTCATTCTAATTCTCCCATGTTAACTTATGAGCAGTCATTTAAAAGATTCTTTTTTAAAGGTTTCCCTTGTCTTTTGCTACAGCATCTAGTCCCTTTGAAAATTAAGACATTTACACCTTTGCTACTTATTTTATTAATAGCAGATAAAAGATTTGCTGTTCATGTATTTGTACAGAGTTTGTCATTTTATATTATGACATAACATGACATATTGCCTCTGTGGTACATTTTGATAATGTCAAATAAAAGTGCAGAAGACTAGAATTTGTAGTTAGATTTTTTTCCCTCTCTCTCAACCTAAAGACATGGAGCCATTCAAACATGCAAATTGTTTGTGAGAAAAGACATTAAATAGGGTTTAGCTGGCATCTACAAGCAAAAAGATAAAACTACAAAAGGTAGATTACTTCAATGTGCAGCACAGGGCTTACATCTCGGTTACAGTGTTTGCATGATGATATTGTATAACTTGTCATCTTGATCATCAAAAACTAAGCTGAAACCAATCAAAAAAAAAAAAAAAGTTTTATCAGATTAATTATTCACTAAAAGCTGTATGCTGAACAGAATATATTTTAGATTAATATATCTAAAATAAAGATATTTTATAAAGAGAACACACTATCTTTGTACTAAACCTACACATGCATAATGGTACAACTAAAGACATAAAGACAACTCTTTAATAAAACCTATTTAAGGGTAAACCTCTCATATTCAAGCATGCTCTTGGCAATAAGGTTATGTACAAAACCTTTCTGTTATTAATCTAAAAGTTTAAGCTAAAGAAATACCATATGATTGCTTATTATCATAAGCTTCTTACAAAATCTTAAGAGAAAATATAATTTGCACAAACATATGCTCCTTCTTAGATTACTAAATATTTCTTACAGGGAAATGGTGAGTACACTAATGAATAACATCAACAGATAATTTCATAAAATTTAACACAGACATAATAATTTTTTTCTGTATCAGAAATGTTAATTGCCACAATATATAGAATCAGTGGTTTAGATATGTTTTTTGGCTCATGTGCTTTAGCAACTATTTAATCTGTCAAAAATGTATTGTGACTCATCAGATTGATTTCTCTCTTTTAAAGTTTTTTTTTTAAAAAAAAACTCGCACATATACAGGGAAAAAAGCATGTCATAAAGATAAAATCATTAAATGTCATGTAGTCTTCCTTCCAAAGTAAGTTGATAAAATGTATGACATGAGGTTTAAAACTTTGCATAATTAAATATAATGTAAATATCCAGAGGAATAAAGAGATAGAAAGTAACATTCCTTGAGTCACAAGAATAGGAAAAATCGGGGTAACACTTATGTTACTAGGAAAAACGCCTTATACTACCTGACTGTATTTTCTACTTCTTTTTTTTTTTTCCAGTTAGTAGCACTGAAAAAAATTAATGTATCTGAAAGCAATCTTTTGAAGCAAATTGTATCAGACTTCACCATTAACACTCATTTCTGTACCATTTTTTTAGTAAATGTTAACCTATAAACAATTAATAAATGGGATCAGATGTGGGGTTTTAGTTTGTTTTGGTTTTGTTTTTTTTTTTTTATTTCTTCATTAGACAAATGTCTACCTAGTAGGACAAAGCAGCAATACCAAGAAGACATTCTATGTCAACATTCATTCCTTTTTTTAATTTATTACTTAGCAATAGCAGGTACTACATGCTATTTAAAAGATTAATTCCTTTTCATACTTTTAAAAGGTGATGTCAGCACAAATACATTTCCAATCAGTTAGAGACTGGGTTGACACAGTCTAGTTTTGACATTTATTTTAAGGCTGAATAATTTGCATTCACCAGAGTAAGAACAGAGCAGAGTTGCATAGGAATTAGTAGGATTTACAAGAAAAGTAAGCTTTCACTTTGTTAGAAGTCTATATACTTTGGAAGGTTGCCTTACTTACTTCTGGCTAGAATTCTACCTTGGGATGTGAAACAGATAAAAGAACTCACTGTACCTTAATCTAGGTGCCTTCCATTGGCCTCTCTGGAACAATGGAAGGCACCTAGATTTGGTTTTGATGGCAAAAATTTCTCAGGCAGTTTTTTTTGTTGTTGTTATTATTACTATTTATTATTATTGGAGGGGGATGTTGTTCCATGTTGTTCTTGAACAAACTTGGTTCCACTCTTTGTCTCCAGTTTTGAGAAAGCATTCTGTCTTGCATATATTACAGTTCTCAGAATATTTTTCATAGAAAAATATACAAGATTAAAAAAAAATAATACCTACTTTTTTTCTTACTGCAATGCACATTAAAATACTCCTGAAAATATTCACAATTCAGATGCCTTGGTATTAAAACGGGTACACCAGTGACAGATAATAAGTAATTTTGTGTTATAAATTCTGTAGAAAGTCTTCTGGAGCTCCTGGCAATAAATGGCCCTGTATGAGCATGAGTGCCAAAATGCTAACCCTGTTTTGTTTTAATCTACCTAGTTGTCAAATCCTGTTTCTTTGCTATCTCAAACTGGTTTGTAAATAATTAAATCCAACACACTTTTCCATATCATAGCCTTAAGTTTCAGCAAAATTGTAACCTTAAATTTGCTGATAACCCCTCAGTTACTTTGAGAATGTGCCCTCATCATTGGGCTCACTACTTCTTTCTACTCTGAGGTCACCCTCCACCTCTTGGTTTGTCTTTGCAGTGCAGCTCTCCTGTTGCTGCTGCTTGACAAGTTTTAGACCCTGTTCTAATGACTATTCAGTGAATTATATGAAGTATTAATTATTTAACTATCAAAGAAAACATTTAGGTTGATGTTTGAGATATGTGACTTTCTGAAACACATATTTTGTGCTATTTGTAGATATAGCAGCATTCAGGGATGATTACCAAGCACAGGCTCTCACTGTGTTACAACTATAGATACAGTTATAAGATGAGAAATATCCCAATCAAAGAAAATTAACTTTTTCAAAGACAATGTAAGTAAAGTATAGAGAAGCAATATTATCTTATTTGCAGTTGAAGAAATAAAGCATAGTCATTAAATTATGTAAGTGGTGTCTGCCACAAACTGAGTCTGAGGATCTTAAAGATGAGAGCACTTTGACTGTATGACCATCCTTCTTCTGGAATAGTGTATGTGCATACCAGAACTATAGAACCATTTTTTTTGGGCCATTTGTATTTATGATGAAAATATGTTTGTTTTTTTTTTTTCCCCATATCATCTCATACCTGCAGCAAATGTATTACTGGTATCCAATACTAATAGCAGGGTTTAGTTGCTGTACTAAAATCTTTCTGTAAATATTATTAATTGTTCAAAGCTATTGCTTTTTCTTTTCAATCTTGCAAATATTTTAACTTTGCTTCCTTAAGACATACAGAATGAAACCTCAGTCAGGAAAAGGACTCCAGAGGCCATAACTAAAGAATGACAAACCTTCATGTATAGAATTGTGTCTCAAACAAGTCATTAATTTGGTCTTCTGCAAGTAAGTGTGCTTCTTGAGAAACAAAATATCTGTAAAATTTTTAGCAAATATAGATGACCATTCTTTATATCAATGCTCATGAATTTGCAGAATTTAAGAATTTTACTTTCTTCAGTCAATGTGACCTAGTAAAGACTTTAAAGATTCTGTGGTCTTTTATTTTACTGCTTTCAGAAAGATCATAAACCAGTTCTAAAGCTATATAGTAAGGGTTTGTTTGGGTTTTGTTTGGGTTTTCTTGGGTTTTGGGTGTGTGTGTGTTTGTGTGTGTGTGTGTGTTTGTGTGTGTGTGTTAGGGTTTTTCTGGGTTTTTTTAAAATACTATATGCCAGTTAATGATACTGAAGTATGTGAAGCATATTGAGTGAATAACACAAGAGGTCAAATCGTTTCTTTTAGATAACAATGGTCTGCTCTGACTTCCTTTCATATCTATTTGTACCTCCTTGTACTATTGTGCATGGTAGACTGAACACAGTAACTAAGGTTGACATTGTCTACACCATTTAAGACTTCATGTACAACTAATACATTTTAGAATCCTATGTACATCACAGCCCTTCTAAATCAATGGCTTATAGGTGGAATTTTTTGTATGTGTATGTATATGTATGAAATTTTAAACAAGCTTTTGGTCCTATCTAGAGAATGCAAGCAAGGAAGACTGAAGTTTTCTGAGATTTCTGGTACTGTAATTTGAAAGATGCATTTCTTCTGTCAGTAGATACCACCAATTGCTGTAACTGATGTTTCATCCATTTGGCAACTCAATTTCTCAGACAATTGATAATTAGCTAGACTCTATATTTGGACGATCATTTCCATCTTCCAAAGAATCTAATGGTCTGATGGACAAAAGGTCATGATCATATTTTATTTGTTTAAACATATTAACAAGCAATCCATATTATATTACAATTTATTTTGGTCATAGCATCTATTGCTCCTCCATTTGTTATTTACAGTTGCCTTCCTATTCCATTCTTAAAATTTCTTTTGTACCTGCTGTTTCTGTAAGCAATAACACTATTCAAATTTTTTAACACATTTAGTGTACTGTGGACAGTCAAATTTATTGTCTTCTGTTCTTTCAATAATTTACCACTGTTGCCTTAATCATTGGCTAAAATTCAATCTAGATTAGGCAAAAACTATTCCATACTGAGCTGTTAAAACAGTGGTTTAGGAAAGCAATTATTTACTAAATCCTAAATCTTTCAACTTTGTCTCTATAGCATGCCTCACAGATTTCCTAATTAATATCAGGGAGGTTGAAACAGGTTGATATCAAATCATCCATAAGCAAAATCTTGTTAACCAAACTTGCCCTTCTTGTTTCTTCATAAAAGTTTTCATTTCCATTTCTTCCTCCAGTCTTTAGAAGTTCATTGTACATTGTACCTGTCTTATTACCACTTCAATACTCCTGTGTATAAGGTAGCTTATTTTCTGAATCCATTTCTTCATGCGCTTCATTTTTCCTAACTTGTAATAGTAAAATAAAACAGGAGCAAAACCAGTCTTTCCTGGGAAACACTGCTAGTAGAGAACACTCTAAAGAGTATTAGATGATTAGGTCGGATATAGATAGTTTTCTCTAAACAGTCATGACTCTAAAACAGACTTAAGATATCATAGAACCATAGAATCATAGAATAGTTAGTGTTGGAAAGGACCTCAAGATCATCTAGTTCCAACCCTTCTGCCATGGACAGGGAAACCTCACAATAAAACGTGTCACACAAGGCCCTGTCCAGCCTGGCCTGGAACACCTCTAGGGATGGAGCATTCACAAATTCCATGAGCAACACATTCCAGTGCCTCACAACCCTTAGAGTAAAGAATTTCCTCCTTATATGTAATCTAAAATGCCCCTGTTTAAGTTTGAACCCATTATCCCTTGTCCTATAGCTACAATTCTTAATGAATAGTCTTCCTCCGGAATCCTTGTAGGCCCCCTTCTGATACACGAATACTGCTATGCAGTGTTCACACAGCATTCTCTTCTCCAGGATCAACAGCCTGAACTTTCTCAGCCTGTCTTCATACGGGAGGTGCTCCAGTCCCGAGACTGATTGTCCTCGTGGCCCTGCTCTGGACTTGTTCCAACAGTTCCATGACCATTTTATGTTGAGTACACCAGAACTGCACACGATACTCCAAGTGAGGTCTCATGAGGGCAGGGCAGAGAGGCAGGATCACTTCCTTTGACCTGCTGGTCACTCTGCTTTTGATGCAGCGCAGGATAATGGTTGGCTTTCTGGGCTGCAAGCACACACTACCAGCTCATGTTAAGTTTCTCATTGATAAACATGCCCAAGTCCTTCTCCTCAGGCTACTCTGAATCTCTTCTCTGCCCAACCTGTAGCTGGGCTTCAGATTGCTCCAGCTCAGGTGTAGGACCTTATACTTGCCATGGTTAAATTTCATAAGGCTAGCATCAGCCACCTTACAGGTGTGTCAAGGTCCCTCTGGATGGCATTCCTTCCCTCCAGAGTATCAACCGAACCACACAGTTTGATGCCATCACCAAACTTGCTGAGGGTGCAATCAATCCCACTGTCCATGTCACTGACAAAGATGTTGAACAAGACCAGCCCAAACACTGATCCCTGAGGGACACCTCCAGATGGACATTGAGGCATTGACCACAGTTCTATGTATGTGGCCGTCCAGCCAATTCTTTATCCACCGAGTGGTCCACCTATCAAAATGATGTCTCTCCAATTTAGAGACAAGGATGTTTGTGTGGGAGAGTGTCAAACGCTTTGCCCAAGTCCAGGTAGATGACATAAACTGCTCTACCCCTGTCCATCAGTTCCATAGCCCCATCATAGAAGGTCACCAAATTGGTCAGGCAGGATTTCCCCTTAGTGAAACCATGCTGACTGTCACCAAGCACCTTGTTGTTTTTCATGAACCTTAGCATGCCTTCCAGGAGAATTTGCTCCAAGATTCTGCCAGGCACAGAGGTGAGGCTGACTGCTCTGTAGCTCCCTGGGTCATCCGTTTTCCCCTTCTTGAAAACAGGGGTTATATTTCCATTTCTCCAATCATCAGGATCTTCACCTGACTGCCATAATTTTTCAAATATGATGGACAGTGGCTTAGCAACTTCATTTGCAGCTCCTTCAGGACCTGCAGATGGATTTCATTAGGTTCCATGGACTTGTGCACATTTAGGTTCATAAGATGGTCTTGAACCAGATCCTCTCCCACAGTGGGCCCAGGGTCTTCTTCTCACTGTCCCTGCATCTGCCTTCCAAGACTTGGGTGGTATAGTTAGAGCATTTGCCAGTGAAGACTGAAGCAAAGAAGTCATTAAGAATCCCAGGCTTCTCCAAATCCAAGGTAGCCAGTTCTCCTGATAGCTTCCATAGGGGACTCATATTGTCCCTAGTCTATATCTATATCATGTTTTTCTAATTTTTATGGGGAAGATGTTTAGCTTTTAGATTAGATTTAAATACATGCTTTTATTTCTTATAGAAACTGATTTTTGGTTGCTGAATCTTCATGCTGTCATTTGCTGTTCAGAATGTATGTCTTGCAGTGATTGAATTCCTTTTTTTTGGGGGAAGAGGACATAATTTTGCATGAGAGTACTCTACAACTCATGAACTAAGCAAAGGTCTAAAGCCACAGAAACTCACAAATACAAGTCCCTTGAAAACTCTCAAACCAAAAAAGATTTCCATATGTAATACTTTAATTTTGTAGATGAATTGTTTGGTTTTCTTTTTTTTTTCCTTTTTTTTTTTTTTCCCCTATGTGGGTAATACTTGCAAACATAAAAGCCAGTTTTACAAAAAATTCTAGTTCAATATTGTTTTAGAAAAAAAAAAAAAAAAGAATAACCAGTTTTGACCTCCACCGTGGTTTGATGCAAGAGAGGCACACAGAAAAGTGATTCAGTTCAAGTATTCTTTTTCACTATTCCATCAGAAAACTACCCCTGTATCTATATGTTTGATTAGTACTCATCTAAGCACTCATCTCCTTTTCCTTTCCAGCTCTGAGAACAGAGTTTAATTCCCATGAG
>JAOEHX010051868.1:5304-31348 GCA_025448015.1 Bolborhynchus lineola | reverse complement strand
TAGTGGTTTGTGTTATACCTTAGTTACTAAACTGTTCTTATCTCAACCTGTGGGAGTTGCATTCTTTCAATTCTCCACACAGCAAACTTCATGGCTGATTTATGGCCTAAACCACAACAATACTTTCATTTATATCAAAATTACAGATACTATAAGAAATTGACACTCTTCTAAAATTATCCGATAAAATGGCTTTGTCCACACTCAGCAGTTGCAGCACTTCAACTGTACCAGGAAGCTGAAAAAGGCTAGCATGCAATAACTGAAAATTATGCCTAAATATTTCAGCAGCACAGGTTGTTATGTCATCAGTTATATCTTGCTTATCCAGGCTTATTCCCATAGGTTTTAATGAACTGCTTAGAGTGGTAGTACTTCAGTCCCATTAGCAGCTGGAGAGGTAAAACAATTTCAGTGGAAGGAATCCCTTCCATCACAGGAATAGTTACACAGGAACAATACATCATGTAGAGCAGGGCTAAGAAACCATTGTAGGATGATTTACTGACTATAGCACTGGGTTTTTTATTCTCTTCCCTGTCTTCTACCACCTGCTGTATCCAGTTTTTAAGTTGGATTCTTCCTTTGACAGAGCATCACTCATGCAGATCACTGTCCTGTTAAGGTTATTCTGATATATTCCCTTTGTGTGACTCCCTCTCTGAAGATCAGGAACTTCACCCAAGCCTACAAGGTTGAAGAACTGCCTGCTGTTCTAGCTATCATCTTTAGTTCAGGAGTAAAAGGACTAGCAGGAATAAAACTAGTCCCCAGGCTCTTTAACAGACAGTATCTCAAGTATAGTGAACTGGCTTACCTGATCCCAGCTTTTGTATTGCTCATCTATGCTTCATTGAAGTGGCTACTTCCATCTTTTGATGGGTGCTACATTAATCTGTAGTTCATATTAAGCTACCATAAACCTACAAACACACAGATGCTAACAAGCAGTTGCATCCAGGAATGAAGCTCAGATGGTCAGATTGACATAACCAGTAACCCACATGTCAATCACTTTCATGTGATTCAGTGGCAGCTTCTCTTCCCAAGAAGTATACGCAATCATTGTTTCTACCAACAGTAAGAAATATGCCTGATGACCAGCAGTGAGCTTTGCTTGTTTGGCTGAAATGTGTAGATAGTATCTTCAGCAGTAATGTACTAGCACTTCTTAAAACATTTGTGTAAAACAATTATCAGCTTTGCAGGTATAAGAGTATAACAGAATAATGTTTTTTTGACAGCTTAACTAAATTTGAAAGCATCAAGCACTGACAGATAATAACACTAGCAGGAATGATTTTACTGCATTAGATGCCAATTAAATTACTGATTTCATAATTATAAATCAGCATGTTACAGTGGATAATTAATGTTGTCACACTCAAGTTGAAATACTTTATATAAGCATAAGCCTTTTCTCTGTTGATTTGCTAATTCAGGAACCAGAAAATATCATATATCATCTCTTAATATTTGAATACATGTCTTTTAGGATTCCTGCTGCTGCCTGCAGCCATAGCTGCACACTCTGCTGTATAATGGCTTAATTTAACAAGTGTGGACAGTGTTCAGAAGGGACACAATGATCTCCAGGGAAAGAGCTCTTCATATGAATTTATGACTTGATTTGGGGGGGGGAAAAATCCAGAACATTTAAAAAAAATTGCCAGATTTATAATTTTACCAATAAGAAAACCTATTAGAAGGAGAAGTTACTGATAGCTCACAGTAGCAAGGTCTTGATGCAGAAAGTTTTGTTTCTTACTACAGAGTTGCTCTGAATTATAAAACAGATAGTGGAGAGAGAGTCATAGAACAAGGTCTTCTATCCTATAATAATAATGAAGCCTAATGCCCCGTCTTTTCTGCTAGCTGAGCTTACTTGTCAAGCCAATTCATTTTCTGTTGATAAGTCATACTAATAAATGTAGGGAACCTGACCATAGAACACAGGGTAAACTGTGGATTAACACATTGTTGCCCATCTTTGAGCAGAAGATGGGGTCTGATCATATTTTTTTTTTCTCAGAAATAAAAAAAAATAACAATAGTTGACCATGTGTCATCACAATAATTCTACTTGTAACCACAGATGTGTTCTATTGATTTGGGCTAGGAAGTGGTAGGCCAAATCTCAAGGTCAGTCCCATCTTCAGGGATTTTAAAATCACAGTTCGCCTCACCAGGAAAACACCATCAGACTAATGGACTTTTTCTGTAAAAGCATCTTTCATCTCTCTCTTGCAATTGGACCACCCAGAAATAAGAATGCTAAAGTGGTGGGCCTAGAAGAACAAGTACAAGATACCCACTTCTTCTATAAAAGTGAAGACTCTATTTCTATTAGCCAGAAATGAGATTCCAGCCTCTGCTTTTTATTCCTCTGTTATTCAATATTATCGTATTAAAAATATACCATGGTATAAATTTTATGACCATGCTTCGAGCATGGTCATAAAAAAGAATGAAACTTATGTGGGCCTATCAAAAGTTACACATTCTAGTTTGTAAGGGAATCAGGCACACATAGCAGCAGAATAGAATCAGAAGTTGCTTTAGGCCACCATTTGTGTTTTCCATCTAGTTTTCTAATGCAGCCACACTGCAGCATGCCTATCAAGGTTGCTTTATTTTCCCAGGTCTTTTATTTCTTTAGTTTTCTTCACAAAAGGAAGATTCACAAAATTCTGGTAATAAAGTAGAATTGCTTTCCTGACTGCTCAATAGGATCTTGAACCCTCTAAGTATTAGGTTTGAATTGTGGAACCAAGAGACTGCCTAGTGTACACAGCAGTGGAGAGTGGCGTCTGCTGACCTGATCTTTCTTATTCACAGTAAAAAAAAATCTAAACAATACTTTACATCATTATAGATCTAAGAAGATGTGATTTTATCAGTTCATGGCTTTATGGTAAATGTGTATGAATTTAAACAGGAAAAGAGTGAAAATAAACTAGTCTATTTTAATGCAATTTTTCAGTACTAAAAGGTTATATTCTTGGAAAAATACTCTGTATTTCTTTCCACTATATCAGATATAGTGGAATGAAAATTGTGATGCTTTTATGAGTAAAGTGGAATGATACAGTGATTACTTCCAGTGTTCTACATACATGTGCATTCTCTCTTTTTGACATTACAATGCTGTGAAACATTTAGTTGAAAGAATTAGTCCTGGGTGGGTTTTATGCCATTAATAATTTTGTAGTCCACAATTTTCAAAATTGAAAACCAAACCTATTTTTATTATTGAGACAGAAGCAACACTATCTTTATAAATATTTATATACACCTGAAGTTAATCAGTTCTCTGTTCTGGAATTAGCTGGCTTGTTTGCCTTGGTGTGTTGCCAATTAGCAGGAACCCAGGGATACTGTCAGCTGACAGCTGGAGAGAGATCCCAAGCCCTGCAGCATACGGTTTGCTGTGTTGTACAAAACCCTGAGCTCATGGTATTAATGCTTTAATATTAGTTATTAGAATCTCCACCAGCAATCTGTACGCTACCTTTTAATAAGCAAAATATGCAGCTAGGACCCTGCAAGGAGCTGTTTTCCTCAAAATCATATTTAATTTGCTGTTTGAAATTGCAGCTTTTTTTTTGTTGGTATTCCAAAAGGGGTTGGTGAGGAGAAAAACAAACCAAGAAAAATTACAACAAGATGAACAGAATTGGGGCAGAGGGGAGAAGAAGGAAGGCATTTTACTGTCCAGGAAGCCACATAATTCAGAACAATTTCTCAATAGAACACATTTAGAAGATTATTAAAGGGCTTTGTTCATAGGAATCTAGCTTTAGAAGAAAAATGTATACTTTGAGAATGAAATATTTATTATTACTTTATGGTTGTATTTTTGAGGCCCAAAAGTGGATTCAAATATTTTTTCTATAAATGGTTATGAATGATTAACTTTTTTCTAGCATGGAATATACATGCACAAATACAGTCTACCAACATAACAGGTTAAATACAGAAACACATCTCCCTTCTTTTAAGATTCAGAATAAATCACAGTTGTTTTCATAGTCTGTTTATGCTTGAAAGACTGGATAAATAAAACAAAATCACCTCATAGGATCAGAAAGTTAAGCCCCACAAGAGTGAGCAACACTGAAGGAATGTTATTTATTTTCCATCTTTAACTTTATTCTTCTCTGGAGAAGAATATATTCCAGAGACTATATCCTCTATATACCCTTAAATATATTTATAGAGAGAGAGGGCAATTCTCCTTATATTTTTTATATGATCCATAAGAATGCTGCTGATGTTTCATACTCCTGGAATCCCTGCCACGACTGTGAAGGAGTAACCAGTCAGAACCTATGGCATGGGTTGTGACTGAAGTCATAAATATAAGAGGTCCACGCGAATTACACATAAACAATTCCAGATTAGTATTGATCCATTTCTGCATTATTTACAGTTGCCTTTGAGTGCATGTGCATGGTTTTAATGGAGCTTAGCTGTATTAGGATTCAAGCTAAATATCACATTAGAAGCCCCTCCAGGGAGAAAAGCTTTCTGAGTACAGTAATAATAGAAAACATATATGTGTGGAGTGCTAGAGATGACTGTATAACCTCCTGTATTGGCTGCTACATAGATTAACGCATGACTGAGCAAAGTAATATATATTTGTTGATAACGTAGAAGTAATATATGTAGTTAAAGTGCTAAAATTAAAATTACCATATTTCTTCCTTTGTCTGAAGAAGTTTCATCACTGAATTAAAACATCAGGGGAATAATAATAGAAGTGAAGAAAACTTTTTCCACAGAGAAATATGAAATAAAAAGTGCAACGGGAGTAAATGACCTTCCCTGTTTCACAAGCTTAAATAGGCTCCTGACGGCAGCACCGTGATGAAAGGCAGGCAACAATCCTGCTGTTTCCGTCAGGGATTGCAATCACTCTCAAGAGAGCTTGTCATGTGTTGTCTATGGGAGCAGCAGCAGAGAAGAGTGCAGATTTGAAACCAGTGTTACCTGTCAAGAAAGAGAATCTCTATGAGTTATTTTGAAATATATACATCCCTCATTTTATTTTTCTCAGTTTGAGCAGATCCACAAGCAGAACTGCTTCATCAGCATTTTCCTGGAAAAAGCTACACAAAGATACTTAGGTAGTGTTACGAAAATTGTGTGTTCTGTGCAAGGAGGAAATGATCACGTGCATGGGTGCAGCCAGTGCTCCACAGAGAAAGTAGGGTTGTGTGTTGGCATGGTTTAACCCCAGCTGGCAACTAAGTACTACACAGCCACTCAGTTTCCCCTTCCCTTGCAGTGGGATGGAGAGGAGAATCAGGCAAAAAAAGGTAAATCCTGAGGAGTTTAAGAACAGTTTAATAACTTGAATAAAATATTATATTAATAGTAAAAATATAATTAAAATAATAATAAAACTAAATAAAGAGAGAGAGAGAAATAAACCACACTAAAAACAAGTGATGCACAGTGCAACTGCTCACCCAGCCCAGCCTGAGCAATGATCTGCCCTTCCAGTTGACTCCCCCTAGTTTGTATGCTGGGAATGATGTGCTGTGATGCAGAATACCCCTTTAGCTAGTATGGGTCATGTGTCCTGTCTCTGCTCCCTCCAATCTTTCTGTGCCCCTCCTCACTGGCAGAGCACAAAAGACTGAAAAGTCCTTTATCAGGGTAAGCATTACTTAGCAACAAGTAAAACCTCAGTGTGTTATCAGCACTGTTCCCAGACTAAAGCCAAAACACAACACTGCACCAGCTGAGAGGAAAATTATACCAGCTGAAACCAGGACACGTGGTTAGCAGCAGTTAAACGTGGCAGCATTGGTGTCAGTCAAACTTCTTGATGGGGAACCTGGAGATGTGCTGCTCGCACCTCATTGTATCACTTTTTTCTGGGTATGGTCCTCTTTCACTTTGTGAGCTGCAAGGATAGCAGTCATCAGAACAGCCTGGCTCTGTACCATACAGTGTTCTCCTTTACCCAGGATAATTCTCTTTCTCAAGTTGTGTTGGCATTATCTGTTGTGGTATAACTAAAAGTAGCTCCAGCTACCTGCATAATCTAATACCCCAAGTTAATGATTCAGGAAAAAGGGAAGTTCTTTACAGGATAAGACCATAATACTTGCTAGCATGGGAGTCATGAATATTTTTTAATAGTGGATGTCAAGTCACTCAGTATTTGGGTAGAAAGAGCCCTGGGAAGAAAGTGTCTCTGATGCCTATGTTTCTGGAAAGAACTAGAGGAAAGAAAGGGGAGACATAATAGGAAAGACAGTCAAAAGGCTGACTATTACTTTTACTGAGAATGTGCTCTTCTGTTTGGCTTAATTCTGATTTCAAGTGCCTGAGACCATGCTGAAAGACAGTGAAAGAGAAAAAAACCCCTACAGAACTTTTTTGTGAATGACATATCCTTGACTTGAGATAGTGCATGCGCTTCCAGCAATTTGGAGAACCTGAGTGGAACAGCACATTCTTGCCTAAATGAGTAAGTTCGTCTGAAAAAGCCTGAAAGCATGGCCATGGCTATACAGCTCCTTGAGCTAGCTCAAATATTTCTGCATCATGTTGTCCAATACGTACAACTCTAAAATTTTCTGTAGGCAGAAAATGGAGCAAAGGAGACATCTATCTGTACTCTCTTGCTTAGACAAGTTGCTTAACTTTATGCAGGTTTTGCTTCCCAGAAGCATTTTACTGGTTGCTCCATCCTGGAGAGATATGGCAACAGAATTGTCTAGAAGTCCTTAGACAGTCAGAGAAAGGACATGAGGGACTAATAATGGTCCCACCACTATCAAGGCTGTATAAGTCTGAAAAACTGAGACTGCTTTCTGCTGACCAGAGTGTTCTACAAGTAACAGAGTGTGTCAGACTGCAAGGAGTGGCCCTCACACCCCCTCCTGGGGCACGTGCTCACCATCAGCATTCGTTCCTGCATTCCCTGAATTATGATAAAATCAATTTTAACACCCTGTTCTATTCAGATATTAGTTTCAGTTTTGGATTTGTTTTTCTGATCTTGTTGAATTTTTCCATCTTCTTTTTTGTTTGTTGACTTCATTTTTTCCTTCTTTCTCACTGCTCACCCTCTTGTGGGTATAATGTAGTTTATTGCTTATATGACTGAGCTTTGCATACATGCCTGTGCCCAGTGCAAGAGCTATTTGGTAGAGATGTGGACCAAAGACTATATGGACACAGTTAATACTTTGACTTTAAACATTTTTTTTTTACCAGTGTCAGTCCAGAAGATCTAGTTTTTCTTTTTCTCTGTTCAATCTTTGGTGCAAGGATATTGTCACATATATGCTGAAAATGGATATCACTGACTTCAGTGTACTTATAGCACTTCACAGCTGGCTTTTCATACTGTATTTATTGTTTTGTAAATATGCAATGATACTTGCCAAATATTGCATAAGAAGGCATGAGGACCTTAAAGATGTGTCAGTCTCATCAAAATCATCTTTCGCTGAGGTGATTTTTTAAATTAGGCTTTAGACAATAAACTTAAAGCTTGGTGAGGCTGTTCCATCCAAGGAGGTGCCTTGTTTAGAAAATGGACTCCCTTGTTTTAGATTAACTGTCATCACAGATTTTGGGTTTTTGCACTTACCGTATTATGAGCTCCATGGAAATTCTTTGAAGAATTCATCTTAATATGTTTTCAGGTAGTATTGGAAATTTATAGTATTACCTTCTGTCTTTAAAAGCCATCAGGTTATGGATTCCTTTCTATGAATTTCTGATAAGGGGGCCAGAATAAGGGAAAGCAGCTATATGCCAACTAATTTCATGCAGTCTGTATTCACTGTTTAAATGCTTACTTTGTAGAGCTAAACCAGATCATGCAAAAACTGCCAGCACATCCATGAATAAGAAAAATATTTTGGCTTATATATTATTTTATGCGGCAAAGCTTCTGCACTTTTAATAAGAAAATATATCTTAGTTTATTAAAATAAGAAAAATTAAATAGCATAAAACTTACAATTACTTTGTTTTATCATTTAGTTCCGTCCCATATGCAAGTGTCATTCTAGCAAACCAACCAAACCTGCAAATCTGTGTGTTTCTAGCAGATGGTCTTGGAACTGAGGTTTCCCTTGGGACAATGGGGAAGAAATCCTTGGGGTCCTGCATGCTATTATAGATGCACCAGCTGGATCAGCCAGGCTCCCATGGTCCATGGGCTGTATGTGTGTGATGCCATGCAGATCTGTTACATGCCACCTAGCCTCTTTGGAGACTCATCTCCTTTTTGAAATCACGAATATGTATAAAACAATTCCCTGTTTGATACAGCTTGAGTTGTGAACAAAGCAGAATATTGCATATGGGTACACAGCATAAAACTTATCTGATTTATCTCTACAAGTTTCATTTCACTTCACCATGCTAAGCTTGATATGCTGTATTTCTGGAGCCTACCTATTCCACACAAAAGTGTCAGTTTTCTTCCTGATGAAAAAAGGTGAAAAGACTAGAATACTGTTTCCCTAGTATTTATCTGCCCTGTGAAGATATGAAAGCATGTTCAGAGAATGTAAGAAAAAGGCAGATAAAATGCAAGTGGTATTATGGAACTATCACCACAAAAAGGGAGGAACAATCCAGTGAATGCTAATCTTTAGCCAGTCTAGCAACAGTGTTGAAAGAAATGCTGGGGTTTTTTAAGCCTTCACATTTTCTCAGAGATTCATAGCAACCTTACAGGAAAAGTGAACAATTATTTTTTTGAGGTCATGTACAATAGGACATTAAAATGTAAAAATTAGTTTTCTGTGTTTTGTTATATATTATTATGATCGGGAAAAAAACAATTAAAATGACTTAAATAGTTTGGGGTTTAGTGGCTGGTTATTTTTAACCTATGATTCACTAAACAGTGTCTTATGAAGTCTTGCATTACTTGTTACAAGCTCTTTTTTATGATGATTCATGGCTGTGACAATTCTGCCTATTGATATCAAAACTGGTTTGTGCAAATGCTCTTTGCTACTTTGTTCGACTGACAACATGCAAAACTTTTCTTGTATCACTCGTGATGTTTCACTATTTGAACTTTGAAATTTCTAAATTCAGTCATCTCTTTAATCAATATATTTTATAAAACAACAATGCTTTAGGATTGTTCTCTGCAGTTCCATGCACCATTAGCATAAGGAATGACGGTGGTTTTGTGAGTTTAATTTAAAAACAGTGTTTCTACTAGCTGTTGCAGAAAACTACATTTCCTTTGTGTTTATATTTTGGGTATGTTACAAAATGACTATAATTATGTAGAAATGAAAGTGATGATTATATGGTCAGCTCTTTACATCTCAAAACTATACAAATATTATTTTTATGTTACATGTCTGAGTTACTCTCATAGAAAAGTAAGGGGTACAAGTTTCCTTCTGGCCTTAAATCAGGCTGTTTGTGGTATATTTCAGGTTAACCTCTGTAGGTTGTAACCACTGGAGTAAGCCCTGCAAGAGTCTACATGATGAGCACAGTGAATGATGTAGGGACCTAATAGGAATAAAAGAAAAATAGCTTTGGAATATGCCATCCTTGTATAAAAGGTACAAAATTAGAAAGCAACTATAACCTTTGAAACTCTGAAATGAGGCTGAACTTATTCAGCTGGTCTGGCAACCAACTCCTCATTCAAATATCATCTCCAGTTAGATTTTGATCGCTGACAAATTCAAACAAGAATCTTCTTTGTATTTTGATCAAGAAAAGAAAGCATGTGAGCAAATTGGCATGTGTACATTTTTAGCTGTTGCCTGGACAGGCAAATTAGATTTTCTTGTATTAATTGCTTTTATTGGTTGCTTTCTTGAGAAATAGAAGTTTTGCATTTGTGACGCTGGTGAAAGAATTTTTTAAATTAAAAATACTCTTTTCCCTGACCATGCTGTGGGTTCCAGTTCTATCAAGGTGCAAGAGGAAAATGCTTTCTTTAAATAGTCGTAGCTGTGACTCCCAGCCATGGTAGATTCCCAGCTTCTAAACCAATGTGAACGCTTCTGACAAGTGGCAGGCAAGTACACTGGGTGCCTGGGGCTTTGCTGTATTCACTGAGGAAAATAAGTGTCCTACTTAAAATTGATGCAACCTAAGGAACCTCATTGTGTGTAACTTTTGAGTCCTAGATAGGGGATAATGTCAAATAAATCATCCAGCTTTGTTTCGGAAATGAAACTCAAAAAGAAATTTCAGAAATTTGAATCTTTAAAGTTGTTTTGGTTTAATGGAACACTTGTTTGAAACCTTTTTTCTTCTCTCTTATCAGCTTAGTTTTCTCTGTAAGCATAGAATTCAAAATTTAACTGGATAAAAAAATACAGAAAAGCTTCTTTCCTAATGTCAAGATAATCTTTTAAACATAATACCCAGCGGATAACAATATGAATGCACCTCAAAAACTGGGTCACTCGTCACTCTTCTTAAGAAAAGTTATATTCCATTCTTACAGTATATCAGAGAAAAAAAACTTAGTACTTTGATAGGAGTGAAAAAACACTGCTAAAACATCAGGATAGGTTTCAAATTATTTTTATTATTCCAATCTACCTTGTTTCTCTGACGGTTTCTTCTGGAAAACATTTTTGAGGAATGAACCAAGTAAATTCTTTTCTAATATTCTTTAATTCCTAAATGCTGGTAACTTCATTCGTATCTGGAGTCATGAAACAACCTAACTTGTTTACCAGTTGCTGCCCGGGGTTTTCTAGACAACTGAAGACTTTTTCAGAACACCTTCTGTGTTGCCCTTTCTTTATCTTTATTACGGTGATTTCAATCTGTAATAAGTTAAGGCACAGTGGTGAACTTCTTTCACCCTTCTTGCACTTATGCTCTGCATGGCTCAAGGACCAGATGCTGAAAGTACTTATATGCTAATTCAGCACTTCTGGTCCCTTTAAGAAAAGCTAAATAAAGTTTGAAAGGGGGAGGGAGGGGGAACATTTCTTCAGTAAATGAATGCAACATTTTTTAGGTCAGACCCTCATTAGTGGAAATCAATGTATCGTCATTGACTTCCATGGAGCTATGGCAAATTACATCAGCTCAGAGTCTATATACAGCGATGATATTTGCATTTGTTGAGGCTTTGAACAAAATCTGTAAAGCTTTCATATGGAATAGATTTGTTTCACTGGGAGTTCTTATATTTTCTTTTTTCAGTGTTTGGAATTTGTGGGTTTTCAGATTTTCAATAGTGCTAGAAAGTATCATATTAGTTGTTCTGCTGAGATTTCCTAATTAGCAATGCTGAGCAGGAATTGTTTTGAATGTAGTGTGAACTGCTGCACCTCTGTTCATTTTGCACATTTTAAAATTAATCTGTTTGATCAGAAATGTTTCTGTAGAAATTAACTAAATGATGGCAGCTGTTACACTTGAGTTCTTGAACCTGAAATTTTGTCTGTGCAAGCAGTCATTGGAGAAGCTGTAGTAGTTTAAGCCCAGAAGGTAACTCGGCACCACACAGCCCCTTCCTCACCTCTCTCCTTCCCCACTCAGGGGCATGATGAGGAGGAGAATCAGAAGAATGCAAGCTTCACAGGTTGAGATCAGGACAGTTTAATATCTAATGTAAAAAAAAAAATAATAATAGTAACAAAAATAATAATAGCAACAACAATAATAATGATGGGAATAACAAGGAGAGACATATTAAACTAAAGGTGAAAGGGAAAGAAAACAACAATAAGCACAAGTGATGCACAATACAATTGCTCATCACTCACTGACTGATACGCAGCCCGACCTGAGCAGTGATAGGTCCCTTCCAGGTAACTCCCCCTAGTTTATATACTGAGCATGATGTGCTTTGATATGGAATCCCCCTTTGGCTAGTATGAGTTTGTCCTGTTACTTTTCCCTCCTGGCTTCTTGTGCCCCTCTATACTTGCAAAGCATGAGAGATTAAAAAGTCCTTGATCAGGGTAAGCACTACTCAGCAACAACTAAAACATTGGTATGTTATCAGCATTGTTCTCAGACTGAAGCCAAAATACAGCACTGCACCAGCTACTGGGAGGAAAATTAACTCTACCCCAGCTAAAACCAGGACAGAAATATAATTATTTTACATAAATATTTTTTAAAATAAGATTATTCTTTTACCTTTCTGCAAAGCCTGTTTGAAATTTAAAAATTTTGATCCCTAAGAATAAAGGAAAGCATTTCTCCTAAATTGCTTTATTTATTTTTTTTTTCTATTTCTAATTTTAAGCTTATCTGATGGCAAACCATCATTGTCCATATGAGTCACCATGGGGCTTATAACCTGTGGGCAAGCTTCAGAAAAACACAAGTGGAGTCTTCAGAAAAACATAAGTGGAGGTTATATGCATGCTGTGACAGCAGCAAGCCCAAAGGCACAGATTTCTATTCTGGACAAATGAGGTGTAGGTCCTTTGAGTTGTCTGTCCCACTGGTCTCTAGAAAAAAGCATGAAAAAAGGAGTAGTACTTTCTGGACACGAATCTTATCAGACATTGATTTAAGAATGATTCTTTCTGTGTACTCCTGGAAGTTGTCCTTCTAAATGAAATAAACTTGGTAAATTAAACCATTTTCTCAGACATCCATCAGTTTCTGCTGGCACTGAGACCTCAGGGCAGGGTTTGAGGACACAGCTGCAAACATGCCTATGACTAGTCAGTGCTTAATTCAACTTTGCCTTTTGCTTTTCACATTGCCGTTGTCTTGATCCTTCAAAAACCAGAGGTAGAAGAGGGAGATTTACTTAATGTCAGTACTGTTACTTTAGACTGAGTGAAAAGGAGCATAAGAAACACAGTTGGCGCTAGCATTTTGGTAGGCTCACACAACTATTTCAATTTTCTGGCTTCCAGCTGCCTCTGACATCCATTGTAGCCTCTGCTGCTGTGTGCATAGTGAGTCTTAGGATCCTGGGACTAGCCTTTGATGATCGTTTTGGGTTACAGGTTGTGACAGATCAACCTAATCTGCCAATAACACATAGATGGTGTGTAATGCAAAATTTACCTAAGGGGTAATTCTAAGAAAACAAGTGAGTTCTCTCTCCATAAGCATCTGCTTTGGAAAGATGGTGTTTTGCTGATGGATATTTTGTTTTGTGTTTTTTCCAGTGTTGCCAGCGCTCTTGATTTGAGGGTAATCACAGTGATACTTTGTGGTCTTTTGGAAAGCCCCGAGTTAGGTCAGCACATAAGAACCTCATTTTTCATTAAAGAATGAATTAAAATAGGCCTCATTTTGTAGGAAAAATAAAACCTAGAAAACATGCCCTGATTGCACGGGGAAAGCTTGGCCACCAGAACAGATAACAAAATAATGCCTCTTTTATCACAAGTGTGATAGGTGTGTGTAGGGAAAATCCTTTTTTCTTATTTTAATTCAAATGAGGATTTTCAGCTGCAAATTTTTTAATTTTTGTGCTACATCAGTGGTGAGAACTCCTAAGAAAATTTATATTCTGCGTGTCTTCAAAGCTTGTGAGTGGAATAATACTCATGTGGAGCTAAATCAGTGCTTTTCATGTCCAGCCTCCTATACTAGGATGAGGGGCCAGCAGAATCTCTGCTTAACGTCTTGCACACCATTTGCAAGCTTTTGTGCAAAGTATTCATATTAATGTAAGTGAAAGTCTTTTACTGGGAAAGGCGCGGTAAGGCTGCCTTTGAGGCTTCTTGACTCCATCATGTAACTCATAGTTTTGTAGATTAATTCAGAGATGTTATGGGGGCAGACTACAGCTGAAAGAGCAGATCTGCTGGACAAGCTTTACAGCTAAACAAACTTTCTATACATGCAGAGAATTTCCACCACTCTTCTGAACAGCCTGCTGAAACATTATCACAAGTGGCATTATTTCAATATGTTTACAGCTTCTGCTTATTTCAAGTTCATGTGTTGTTCTTATCACACCAGGCCTGAGCTCCCAAAAGACATACACTTAATTTCCCAAACTGACATTCATGAGAAGTTATGTGCTCACTTGCCAATGCTAATTGTCTTCTGAAAAAAAAAAAAAAAAAACAATCCCCAAACAAAAAGTTTTTCAAGTAGAACTGGTCTTGATTTGTTTGACATAAATAGAGAGGAAAATATTCACCAAAATGAAAAGAAAGTCTTTTCAAGCATTCATCTTCCTTTCTCAGTTAAGCAACTTCTGTCACTCACTTGCCTATCCTTGATAATCTTCATTTATCACATGCCCCTTTTTTGGTTATTTTCCCCATCCTTCCTACTAGTTTCAGCTGATGAAACACCACAAGACAAACACAGCGATTCTTGGTGGTCTGTTCTTCTGTTTTGTACCAGAGCTGGTAAAAAAATGCATAGAAATGACACAGAAAGTGAGAGCCACTTAAAGTGACCCTGGTTTTGTTTTGATTGCTTTCTCCGTTTATAATGAAAACTGCCTCCCTGTTTTGAAGAAAGACATTTTTTTTTCAGAACTGTCTAGTTCCAGCAGCTTTGGATAAAGATCACATATACATGTAGAACCAAACACCAGTGTTGAATCTGTATTTTGCTGGATTGATGATGTTCTCATTCTTCTAGGTAACCACAAAGAGCAGCAGATCTCCTTAGCACAGATTGCAATAATTTTATTTATTTATTTATTTCCTTAATGAAAAAAAGTTGGTATCTTGAAGCTGTTTGATTAATGTTTGGGCTTTTTTTTTTCTGTAGTCTTGAGTAAATTTGACCATAGGGAGGAAATTTCTTATCAAAATGGGCCTGATGCTGATCTCTTCCGTGCCAAAGTAAATCGAGAATAATTCTACCAACATCAATACAGCCGCACCAGTAAAAACCTAGTGGGAATATGGAATATGGCACAGTATCTCTGTAAAGAATAATGAAAGATTGCAGTGGGAATTGTTGTGCCTGTGTATATCTCTGCAGGAAATCAGTGGAATTTGGTATTTTAGATGGTTGAATAAAATAAACTTCTAGTTTTAATTAATCAAGGCTGAGTTAATTACTCTGACACATGACTGGAGACCACTGTGAAACTTTAACCTTGTCATCTGAAACTGGACTTGAATACCTCTGCTCTGGAAAGCAAGAATGCTTTTCAAATCTGCTGTTAATATGATAATAGTTGGCAGCATTTGGGCAGGGTGGGAACTGAAATGAAATCAAATTGGAAACAAAGACTGCTGCTCTGTCTCAAGCATGGCTGTTATGTGGTGCAGAACAATTCTTTCTGTGTATGTTTATGAGGGAAACCAGGAAACAGAGATAATTTTGTTAGTACAGGCAACTTTTTTGCATTCCTCATGGCTGACAGCGTCTTTGCTCAAGGCACAGAGCTGATTTCTGAAAAAGTGGCCATTTAGACTGTTTAAACAACTGACTGAGTAGGAACAGGCTGCTTTTATGGGATGTACAGATAGATACACAGTGCATCCATATCCGCAGCATTGCTTCATCCACCTGGCAGCTGTCCCTTGGAGTGCCCATGGAAAACCAGCTTCCCAACCAGCTGCAGGCATTGCAAGCCGCTGCTCAACAACCAGGAGGGAGGAGGGGTCTGTAAGCAACATAACAAGATCAAAGGATGTTGCCTTTGAGGAACAGGAGTCAAACCAGATCCCAGGAGGTTTGGTACAGGATTACAGTGTTTTCACTGGCTGCCTGGAAACGTATGGAAACCCCTCACACTGAGATGTGAAACTGCTGAAAACACAGATGGAACAAATAAACTGTCCAGCCAGAGAAATTAGAACTGGAAAATAATAATTCATCTAATTTATATGTTTGTCAGCTTAAGGAGAGAAGGTGGTCAAGGAAAGGCATTTAACCTATATCATAATGGGCCTGTGCTTCATTCCCAAATGAGGAAAAAACCTTACTTTAATGGGCAAAGGTAGTGAAAAGATAAGCCATTTTGATACTCCGTTTGAGAATGTATTTACTGCTCTCTGCAGTCTGTGTATCTTTGTAAGTCAGCTCAGGTCTGTGAGATTGTTTGCATGAGGGTGCGCTTCTGGGAAGTTGACAGGGCTGAGATTCTTTGGGTCACATGCATATTATCTAGTTTGGGATTCAGAGTACTGCTGTGTGGCTTTCACTCCAAAAGATAAGAAACACTTTCCTCATAATAATACCCAGAGTTTTGTGGGAAGTTGGACTGCAAGCACTTCTGTCATAGAAGCCAGGGCTTCTACTCAGCAGAGTCACCTGGGGGTGCCTCTTGTCCAACTCCTGCTGAAAGCAAGCCAGCCGCATAGCATGTAACTCAACCTCATCCTGCTGAGTTTTGGGTGTCTCGGAGGATGGAGATTCCACAAGCTTTCTGGACAGCCTCCTTCAGCTAATGGCCTTCATGGTTAAAATTTTCTTCTTTTTATTTGGCCAGAATTTCCTGTGCTGCATGTTGTGATCAGTGCTTCTCACCCTCCCACTGTTCATCTTTGAGGAGAGCCTTCTTCACACCCTCTTCTTATGTGACTGCAGACTGCAGCAAGGTCTCTCATTAGACTTCCCTTCTTAAGGCTAAACAAATCCGGTTCTTTCATCCTCACCTTGTACGTCATATAATCCAGTAATGGGTCTTCTGGTGTTCTATCTTGCCTCTTTCTAAAATATCCAGCTAACTGAAATGTTCGGAACCTGCAGTTAAAGTGTAGGACATCAGACCAAATATAGAGATAACCTCACACCACCTGACATTAAAATAGAGAAAAGCTTTCCTGGGAGCTTTTCTGTGGACTTGAGCCCATGGATTAGGAGACACAGAGTACCAATGGCATAGGAGTGAAGAATCTCCTGTGGTAGTTTTTTCAGCTGCTCTTTCCCACTTACAGATTGTATCAGGCACTATATAGTAAGATGCAGTAAGTAGCTCTGGAGAAGTGGAGCAGCTGATATTTACATGTATTTGGGTTTTGAAGTGAAAAACTTCTGTAGCACTTAATCATAGTATATGCTGATTTACCCTATTCCTTTTGTCCAAAAATAGTGTTATTAGTACATGTATTTAAATACATGTGAACATAGAAATATATATATTATGAGAAATATCTTCATAACAAATGTACCCTTTTTAAATACAGATACTTTAACAGCATTCATGAAATCTCTAGACAGAGTTGTCAGTTTGTAGTGTGCTAATGAGCATATGTGAGTTTCACTGGTCCTCCTCATCTTCACACTGTCACACAAAGCTGACAAGGGTCAGTCAGTATGTGCTGTGCCTTCCCTTCCCAGTAGGCATGGTGCACCCCTGCTGTCACAACTGTGACATGAATGGTGTCACAGTTCCATCTACTCCTTGTACCCCTTTGCACTATTTCTCATGTTAGTGTGATAGGAAGGCATCTCTCTGCACAGGGCATGGATGCTATGTCACTGGCTGTTTCTTTTTCTGATTCTCATAGAAAACAGATTTTATGCTAAGAAAATTCATGTTGGCCTTTTGTCTGAAGGGGGTCTCCCCCCTGAGAGAAGGTTCACTGTTTATTTCATCCATGAACTAGTGATTTCCTCATAAAACTGACCAATATCTGTAGATCATGTGTCAGAGCTTCAGCTGCTGTAACTGGCTGTACAGTTGTGCTAATGTGTTGAATTTACATTAGCAGAGACCTCCTTTTGTCTCAGATAGCAATTTGTATTGAATAGCTCTTGCAGATCTGGTGCACAAGAGCCCACATGAATTGTACATTGTATGTATTTATTGAATATATGGTGTTTAATATGGAATATGTTGGATTACAGGTATATACATGATCTTTTGTGGCACTTTAAATAGTACTCATGTATAAATGAGGTTTTGGCTGTTGTAAATTCCACTGTTGAAGGGTACTTTGAGGAAGTTTGTTCACGATTATTCTACTCTTGCTTTTATTATTCAACTATTGCCTCAAGAGATTTACTGCATATTTCACACTTTTTTTTTATAATGTAATTTTACTCTGGAATTTTCTCTTACTCGTTGCTAGTTTCATAGTGCAGACATACTGCACTGGATTTACACTGTCATAACACATGACTCTCGTGGAATTCTGACATCACCTTTGCTGACAGTTAAAATGGAGAAACAGAAGGTTTGTGCTAATTTTGAAATTTAGACACACTAACAATGTGTGTTTACCATCCCCTATTAAGCATTGATGCAAATAGTCCATGTCATGTTTTATTACATTAAAATTTGAGCTCAAAAGGAGAAGTATCTTTTCAAAAAAGCAGGTTGCTAGTATTCAGCTTTTTGGTGGCAAATTATTGAGCTGCTTGAAATTAATTCCATCTTGCATCCAAAATTTAACTTGAAACTGAAAATCTGGGTATGAACACAGTGATGTGGTGGTCATGATGACATACCCTGGCTTCACATGTCTCTAAAGCATTTTGAATAACTGAATAGGCAATATGTGGCATGTCGAAATATGCGAGAATAGAGGATCATTTCCCTGAGTGTGATTACACTTCATGTGTATATGGCAGATGGAAGAAGCAGACTATATAAATCCCTCCCAGGCTTCATTAAGAATTTCAAGACTGTGTGTGGTCAGCTCTGGAGGTCTGTTCTGAAGGGTTTTCCAATGCTACTGCCCCAAGGCATACAGTCAGAAAGGTTTAACCCAGAGATACAAATACTAGTAGTTCTGGCTTCTAAGAAGTTGGGGTGGTCTGATTGTCAAGGTTGGATAGATGCCTTGGGCTCAGAATTTTTTTATTATTTTGAAAATTATTTTCATGAAGCAGAGGGAAATCAAGAGGTAAAAAAACTGTGTGAGAATTCCACATATTTCAGGTGTGTTTGGCTTTGTTTTTTTTTTTTTTCTTTCATCTGTTCCCAATCACATAATTATGGTTCTTTTTATGTGTTTTTATGGAATTCATGGGAAATTCATTGTTTTTGTAGGAATCAGCTCTGGCTGTGACTTGAACCTGTCAAAGCAGCCCTGACACTTGCTGGCAGGACAGTATCTTGACTGCCATGGAAGCAGATATAGCTGCTCTTTGTGCTGTTTTCAGCACAGCACAGCAGTGCTGAGAAGGAAATGTAGCCAGTTGGCTGCTTCTTATCTACCTTAACTTTTACATAGGTTTCAGTAAAAATACTGAGATGCTAAATGCTTTAGAAGGGCATACATTAGCTATTATATTATTAAATTATAATATCTGGATATGGGCTCAAAATAGCAGTAAAAACAAGCGCTGAATTGTTACTTAGATGTTAGTCTGAATGACCTTTGATTTTTAGACTTACTTTAGGTAACTATTGCAAGTGATCACACTGAAAAGTAAAAGAAGAAAAGCATCTACCCTTTCAAATTCAGTACCTTCTGTCTCACTCTGTTGAAGCAGCAAGTATGATTCAGCTGTCATGGTCTAATCTAACTTTTTTTATTTTATATTGCAATGGACTAGGTATGTGTCCATGACCATTTTTTGTGTATTATTTGAGGAAGAATAACTTTCATGTGAGAATAAAGAGGAAGTCACTTCTTAAAATGCATGAGTGTTTAGTTGTTTGCTGATTTCTGAACTTAAAAAAAAAAAAAAGATGCATATTTCTTCTTAAATTCTGCCTTCAGAATCAGCTTGTCTTTTCAGCTCTTTTTGTGTTTTCTTGCAGAGTGCTTTCTTGTACTTTAAAAATACGAAATAAATGTGTCTAGAAGATTCAGAGAGGGAAACAAGTAAACCAACTCAAGTTCATTATTAAAAACAAACATAATCTTCAACAGATCTCACTTATTGGTATGCCTTGACTTGTAATTTTTAATGGTTGGCATCCACAGCACTAGCTGCCCTTGGTAGGAGGAGAAACCAGTTCAGCCTCAGACAGTGCAAGCCTTTAAGCAGTGCAGGTGACTCCTCTTGAGTAGTTTCTAATGCAAGACAATATCCATTGCTTTGAATTCAATGAGGTTTTGAAATGCTTTTAAGTCATCAAGTGGGTGAGTAAGGGTTTTACTCTCTTAATGCAGAGGGATGTTATATCTACATCAATTGGTTATTCCCTGATTGTTTAGTCCTGCTGACCTCTTGTCTTTCTACTAAATGATTGGAGGAAAGGCAGAACATGCATCATAAGGGCATGTGGGACATGTGAGGACCACAGCTGGCTCGGTTACAGTCGATCAACTTTGTAGGACAAGAGATGTCAAGCCTGGCAAGGTCTAGTCACTATCATCTATGGGGGTTGCTGTTCACTTAATCTATGACCAGCTTGATACCCAGGACCAGCTTGTTTTAAAAGGGAGCCCACAAGCAAAGAAACGTGAGGCAAGTGGGAACAAACAACTAGGACCTATCAGCAATTCAAAGACCAGAATTGCATGCAGGAACTGCTTGGATCCCTAAAAATTTTTCTTCATCTCTATTTATAAAGCCCTGGATACGTCTGAGTCTAGCTTATAAAGAAAGCAGCTAGAAGGTTTTTTGTGCAAAAAAAAAGAAACAGTACAATTTGCTGCTTAATAGTGTTGAAATTAATATTAACACCCTTACAAGAAGATTTGTAAGTCTATTAAAAGGAATCTTACTCTGGGAAAGAACTAAAAGTGATCCTTTTGTCCTTTTGTGGGGCATAGAGACCCATATGGATCTTTGGCATGAAGCCTGAAAGAACACATTGGCCAAAGAATCTAGCCTTAAGCAGAGCGGGTAAATGTACATCAAATGGACAGTGGCTAAACAAAAATCTGTAGTGTTCTCAGCACAAAGATTCAATTAGAAATCAAAGAAGGAAAAAAATCATATTACTCCACTTAACTTGATTTTTCACTTCATATGTATTCATTTAAATGGTTTACCTTAAACAAATTGATGACATTTGTGATCATAATATATAATTACATATATTAATATTTGCATATATTCCATGTTGAGTTGTGGCTTTTATTGGTAAATCTGTCATTCCTGAAACTTACTGTTTATAATCATATGAGATTTCATCAAATAGCAGAAGGGAAATCCTATATATTGTTAAGTTTGATAACAATCCGTTCCTGGAAGAATATGTGCACTTATTTAAACCGAACAGTATCCATCTTATAAATAACTCTGCGTACTGTCAATGTATTATTAACTAGTCTCCTTAAGCTTGATGGGAAAACAGTCCATTCTGCTATTACAGAATGCCTATAAGATGGTAAGACTTTCAGCAACATTATTCTTAGGAAGCTTGAGTACTGCCCTGGAAAATGTGAAGTTGTTTAATTAATGTAATACACTTGTAAGAAAGAGAAGAAATGTATATGTGCAACTTTCCTCCAAAAGCATTTTCAAATCTCCCTCCATTTCTCTAAAACATCAAAGGTAGCAAAGATTGTCAAAGCAAAGCCCTAAGAATACATTTTATTTTCCATGCTATCAACTTAGCTGAAAATCCTGTAACTCAGAGCATGACTTCTTTCTTATATGTCAAGAGCCCTTGAGAGCTCCCTCTTAAAGGGTTTATCACATTTGCTTCCCTTATTGTCTGTGTCGCACATAAGAGGGATGACAAACACTCTTTGGATCTAATGGTAGAATCTATAAATATCAATGATATCAAAGGAATCAGATCTTTCTGATTTCCAAAGTCCCATTCACACATCTGAGAGAGGAGTTCATTTCTCTTCTTTATGTGACTATTAATCCCATTTCCAGGGAGAGCTTGTATACGTGCAGAGGGGCTTCATAGGGTTTGTTTTCTGGAGTCAACCTATTAGTTTTCAAAGATACTGTTCATGATGCTAGCATGATTTCACAGAGCAGTAGTTGAGATGTTTCATTAGTTATTTCAGCTGAACGTTTACTCTATGCAACTAAGCTATCAAAAGAGGGCTTTTGGGACATTAGCAGTTCGGTCTAGTGCATGAGCTTGAATTATCATATCATTGTAATATGCTGCTTGGTATTTTTTGCTATTGATTTGCTTACATTTTTCAAATCGATCAATCAGAAGCCATTTATATGATAAATTATTAACAAATAAATGTTTCTGATGGAAAAACAAATAATTCATCATTGTAAATCATATACCATACAGGAAAAAGCAGGCAGAAGTAAACTGCTCTCAAGGTAAGTAAGTAGTTTATGTATCGCAATGAAAATTATGCAGTGAAATAAACACTTAATTGCAAAGAAAGGATGGCTGTTATTTTCTGAGACTTATGCCCAGTTATGAAGTTTCTGCATTGTACATTTCTACACTGGTGCATCAAACATCCGACAAAATTTGGTTTAAGTGTGCATCCACTCACTTCACATCTTGTTAGATTCTGGTCATACTGTAAGATATTCAAACTAGTCATTCTTTGTAATATTTCTGTAGAAACCTTTTGATTTAATTCTGCTTCTCCACTCAGAAGTTTTTTTTTCCTGACTAATGGAATAATTAGAGTTAATGTCTTTTGTCAGGTCACATTGGCATTGATGATTTTGAGGGCTTAACTGTATTCCAAATTCCTTATGGCTTAATTTACTTTGAAAGAAAGTAATGTTCATGCTGAAAGCTAAAAAAGTGTAGTACACAGTTTGCAGTTAAATAGCATATTCACTCTAGTGTCTGTGTCCCATTTCTTCAATATGGAGGCATAGATAGATTATAAACAAACAAACAGAAAAAAGAGAACAGTCAAACAATTCTCACTAAATACTATTAATATTTTCTACAGATGGGTCTAGTATTGTTCTCAGTATAAAAGTAATTTTTTTTCAGTGATTTACAAATGGATGTAAAATACATTTCTGGTCAATGTCAAGGGTATAATGTAGCAGAGTAACAGTAGTGAGGACAGCTTATAACCTCCTGACAGTATAGATCTAACATTTTTTTTCCTGTGGGCCACTTAATATACATGTAATTGGCAGATTTCTGTTCTTGGAATTGTTTTTTGTTTGGCTTTTACTACTATGAAACACATTTGGTACAATTTTCCTTTCCATTCCCCTTCCTCCCTAACCTGGACTCCAGATTCCAGGCTTCCAATGTTTACAAGACAGATGAAGTACTTGCAAAAAATTCAGCTGGCAAGTACTACCACTCATGCCCTACAGCACAAAATTTCTTTTCAATCTCAAAGGGGGAAGCTGGGTGTTTTTTCATTGGGGGTTTTTTGTTTGTTTGTTTTTTTTTTTTAAATATGCAGCATCTTCTTTTTTCATACAGGCTCAGCGAGTTGTACATCATTTCAGCAGAGATGTCTGATCTTTCCATCTGCATACCTGGAGTTGCTTTATCCCTTGAGTAGTCTTTTCAGTAACCACTAAAGACTCCTTGAGACTGAACACTAGAACAGATGAGTTAAATTCTTCCTGAACGTTCTTCATCAAAAGTAGATGTACTGGACTTTCTGGATGTGCCTAAGGACACAAAGGTCAGTGTACTCTTTAAAAGCCTGATTGAAATTTTTAGGAGTGCTTCATTTGACCATTAGCAAGGCAGACTATGTTTCAGTTTATTGCTTACGCATAGGCACAGGTGTATAAAATGGTGATTGATATCACACATGTAGCTGAGACTGTGCTTTTAACTGCCACTGAATGAATGTACTTAGTGAGCTGGTGCAGCTTAAAGCCCTGTACATGACTTGTTGAATAACATGAGCAAGCTCTACCCATGCTCTTAGCTTGATTGCTATTAGCCATTTTTGTGGTATTTCTTCTAAGCTTGGGTTTAGTGCATTGCAATCACACTCATCTGATTTACGACTGGAAAAAAGGGAACTAGAAGAGTATTCTCCTTAACTCTGTTCACAAGATGGTCCTTGTTTACAGTCAGTGGGAATGAGGGGGTAGATGCTTGTCCACCTATGTGCTTAGCTGTTCTAGGTGGCACGTGGGCTTCAGGGGAATGCCCAAGACATATACAACATGTTGGAAAAAATAATTTCTTCCCAATAGCAACTATTCACTTCCTGGAAGCTGTGAAATTTTAACAAAATGTTTTCTCTACCCCTTGGTTTCTGCTAAAATATTACATAATCTATTAATATTAGTGTGTCACCACAGGAAATTACCCTTGATCAGGGCAATTCATTGACGTCATTTTTTTGTGGTGCTATCAAAAATATACGAGAAACTATTCTTGCAAACTGATATATGCTCAGAAAGGTGGTGGAAAGTGCGTGGGCATATGTGCACATCAAGTCATGTCTCAAACACATAATTGACAAGGAAAGTAGCAAGATCACAAAGATACATCAGGATTTCAGCAGCAATCATAACATTATAAAAACGTTTATAATGATTTGGATAATGCTATGTGCTGTAAAGAAGAAAAGTGAGCAGTCATGTAATCTTAATTTTCTATTATTGCCATCTGTTTTTCATATATTGCAAATATTCATCAGGATTATTGCTTTATCTAGGTTTGGGGGAAGAGAAGGTAAAATTCTTTTCAGTTTTACTCTGTCAACCTTATCTTATTTGAAATTTTTTAAAAAAATAAATTATTTTACAAATACAATTTTTTCTTATTAACCTCTCCATAACGTATTAAAATGTTTCAGAAAACCTATTGGCTAAAATAGCAGGATCTCAAACTTAATGCAATTAGAACTACATGAACTGAATTCTGGTTTCTCATTTTTGTGGAGAGATTCTTGTGATAACACATGAAGAATTGCTTTCTAATAGATCTTTTTCTGTCTGCTAATCTAGCTAGCATTTCTGTTTGCATTTTAAATGCCTAGTCCCTTTATAAAGTAAAGAGAAGACAAAAATATCATCCATCATCAAAAGGAATTGTTTCCCTTTGGCACCAAATGTCTATTCAAGATAGGAGAAGAGGAGAAGAAAAAAGAGTAACAGTGCAATTTTGTCTCATCTAAGTTTTGTTTAAGGTACTGAGATATTTTTATAATTGAGTTCAGCAAGAACAAGAAGATGGATACAAAAATACAGATTCCACTAAAAAGCAGAAGGTTAGAGGGGTTACAACATTTTGCTAAGATTTCCATATGGAGAAGTATGTTAGTTCTTTGGGGTGACCTCAATGTAAATCTTAAATATTGCCCAAAAAGGTAAAATTCATATGGGGCATATACTGTAGCTTTAATGTGTAGAGTGTTGTTTATAATACTATGTCTTTTATACATGTGTGTATCCTAAGGGATGAATAGCTTATAAATTTGCAAAACTCAAATGTCAACAGTGTTGTGAACTCCACCTACTCGTACTGCTTGAATGTTAGTACTTCCTGGGGGATTTCTATAATACGTATTTAAGTGGACTGTTAGATATATATTATATATAGGATGACAGGTTTTGCAAACTCAGTGCAATTGTTGACAGAACCTTGTTATGTTAGAATGGGTAATTCTGGAAGATCCTATGTAACTTTCATTTTGCTTACAGTGTTGCTACTAAACCACACATTCATTAATACCAACATATATAAATTCAGATGGAAAATTATACAAAACAATGCTTTATTCTTCACTTCTGTGGATTTCATAGGGTATGCTATGACAAATATTACACACGCTACTTGATAGATTGGAGAAGAACTTTCTTTGATAAGCAATGGATATACTCATTTAAAAAGCGCAAATCACAAAGAATGAGCTTAATTATCTGACTGGCTGCAAATCCAGTGGAGTTTCACCCATCCGAATTTTCCAAGATTAGTTTTGTTACTGTGTTGTGCTTTAACCTCAGCCATAACTCAGAACCATGCATCCATTCACTCACTTCCCCCCCTTTCCTCCCTGCCCTCCCGAAAGGGATGGGGAGGAGAATCGAAAGAATGTAACTCCCGCAGGTTGAGAGAAGAATGGTCCAGGAACTAAAGTATAACACAAACCACTGCCACTGCCAGCAATAATAATGATAAGGGAAATAACAAGGGAAGCGAATACAACCACTCACCGCCCACCAACCGATACCCAGCCTGACAGAGAAGTGATGAAGTGATCTCACTCTTCTGGGTAACTGCCTCCAGCTGATATAGTGGGGATGACGTGCTGTGGTATGGAATACCTCTTTGGTTAGTTTGGGTCTCATGTCCTGTCTCTGCGTCCTCCTGGCTTCCCCTCCTCCCTGGCAGAGCATGAGACTCAGAAAGTCCTTGGTCAGAGTAAACATTACTGAGCAG
>JAOEHX010051867.1:9948-26023 GCA_025448015.1 Bolborhynchus lineola | reverse complement strand
AATGTATTACTAATGTTCTTAGTGTATGTCTTGGTGCAAGCTTTGTATTTCTTATTAGTGCCTATCTATTGCCCAGCTTTTTGTTGAACAACTGGAACATGGTTAATTCTTTCCCCATATTTGCTTAGAGGAGAGACCTGTGGACTTGACAGAGGTCGTGCTGCTTGTATTACAAGGCAATGCCTGTGCGGTTTGCACTCCATTCAGTCAACAGGGTAATTGCTCATAATGGAGTTTTTATTCTGTGTATCAGATTCATATGCGTTTTATTCATGTCTGAAGCAGAGGTGTTTATTCATTTAATGCACTTAAGGATTTTTCTGCTTTAGACCATTAACAAGTAATTGAGCAGCTTACATCTCTCCATGACAAATCTCCTAATATTTTAAACTTCGATGTAATGTTATGCTTTAAGGCCTCTCTGAGATTAGTGCTGGTGATTCAGAAAGACTTCTTTATTCTGTTGTTAACTGTGGTCATTGAAAATGAAATAAGTGAAAAGTCATCACATAACCAACCTCTCGCCAGAGAACAGTACCTTTCCCAGCTCTCTGGACCACATGTATGTGTCAAACTTGCAATCCTTTCACCTATAAATATTTCACCTTCCTTTGTGCAGATGACTCTGTTTTCTGGGATTGTTAAATGAGAGGTTACCATTTACATGCAGGAAAAACAGAAGTGTGATGAATTACAAGCTGGTGTAATTTATGCAGAAGCAGTGTGGGGGAAATTGCAGCCCACTCTTGTTCCACATAAATTATGCATGTACCTCCTTGAAAATAGCTACAGAGGGTGTTCAGATTTTTTTTGGCTAATGAATCATGCCCTAAATTTCTACAGTACATACATTGACTCAAGTATCTCCCTTTTGCCCCACCTTTATTTTTAGATCATCTGTAAACTTTTGCTGAACGTGCAGTTCTGGATACTTCTTTATTTTGCTTACAACAGACCTGTACTTTGAAGACCCTGTTTTGAAAAGGGGCTCCTGAATTTACTACTTCTCCTGGAGCCCTCCCACGGGAGAGTTTACATTTTATGCTTTGGACATCTCTGAAGAGATCCCTTGGCTATTGTAGTAAGGATGTAAGTGGATAAATATGTGCTTGTGAAGATACAGCCTGCCCTTGTGTTGCGAACAATTCACAAAGAAAGCAGCTGCCCACTATGTCGTGTATGTTCTTGGTGTAATATATAAATATAATATTTATTTTATAATATTTATATAAGCTAGTGAAGCCTGGGGGTGGTTAGAGGAATGCTGCATATAGCCCTGGTAGGGCTCTGGTCTGCACTTCACCTCGGGAGCAGTTGCAAAGCCAGAGCTCCCTCTACTAGACAGCAGTGGTAAGAGCACCAACCAGCAAGAAGCAATTTTGGAAGGGCTTTGAGAAGAAAAGTGCTTTGAGGAGCATTTGGAAGATGAGGAACAGTTGTTTGGAACATGAGAAGATGGAACAGCTTTGGACCTAAAATCAGCTTGCTACAAGGATACAGAATGTTATGGAAAGAACAAGTCAAAGAGAAGTGTGATTTTCATTTTAATAAAGGTGTGGGTAGACCAGCGTAGGCAAGCCTGGGAAAGGGGGTGGCGGGAGGCTTCGGATGGAGTGGAGGATCAGAGATGTGAGGGAGAAAGGGTTTTAGTGGTGAGGAAGGTGGGAGCAGTCATGGAAGACCATTTTGATTTTGTCATGGATGTGGAAAAAGCAATCTCAAGATGCTAAAGAGAGGTACTTGATATAATTTATTGTCATGTGTTGGGAGCCTGCCTCAGGTATTTATAGTTGATCTCATGCGTGCTTTCTGAAGATTTTTCTGTGTTTCTTTCCCTGTTTTATGTTACTTTTTTAAGCACAAGTATTTATCTTCCTTTGTTGTGTCTAAGCAAACAGTGATGGCATATTTTCTTGCCTCTGTCCTGCTCTTCCTGAAATCAGTGAGGGTCTTTCATGTGCAAAGCAAGCAGGACTGCATGAGCTAATAACACAAACGGATTTTTTTCCCTTGCCTGCAAAGTCAGTAAATTGAAGTTTGCTGCCCCTGCGTGTCTGTGTTTTGATAAAGGAAGAAAAAACATTTGTGGGAATGGTACCAAAACCAATTTAGTTCCCAACAGAAAAATGAAATAGGATTGGCCCAGGGGAATGACACACGACATCAGTTGGCCAGTCATGTTTCAAAAGTGATGTGATTAGAAAAAGTAGGTTTTGTATAGTCTTGTCTTCTAGCTGGCAGTAGGCTGATAATCTCTCCTGTTGATGGTCTGCATGATAAAACCAGTGCTAGGTCTTGTGACTTGACATTTAAGGGTTCCAGGTGGATGGATAATAAGATACTTCACTAGCCAGTGAGAATAATTACCTTCTGGAGTTGTTCAGCACTGTCTTTCAGGTGGAGAACTCCTTGCCACAGGATGCTGTGGGAGAAAGAACACAAACCAAAATGAAGTAGATCAAATCAAAAAGGGAACAGACAAACCATCAGGAGAGAAATCTTTTCACAGGCTGTCAAGTACTTGGCTACAATTCCTGGTTTTGGGATAGAGCCAAATCATGGGTGCTCAGAGGACACAGTGATTCCCATGAATGACCTCAGCAATGAGCTAAGCAAGGTCATGTCATGTCATGTCCTGTCATGTCCTGTCTCCCCAGTGGCTACTTGATGCTCCTTTTCTGTTTGTTGTCATTGTTGTTTCAGTTGTGTTCAGGCCCCCAGGGGCTGCCTTTCCCAGTGCTGTGGAGCTGCTTATTCAGCCTTTACTCCCCTAGCCTCTTCACTCAGTGTTGCTGCGTTTTAGAGTTTGTCTCCATTCTTGCATAGGCCCATATTACTTTTTGATGGCATATCGACCTTTTGCTTGCTCATACAAAACTTTATACTTGGAAATTGCATTCCCCCTGTGCTTGATAATCACGTTGAGCAATTTTGTGGAAGTTTACACGTAATGGAATATTATATTTTTGTCCCAACCTCTGTTCAGTACAAAGAGATGTATGGCCATCATTAATGAAGAGAGTGCTAAAAAAGTGAAGTTATGGGGCCGCCTGTTGGGACTCAGGGCATGCATGCTTTATGAAAGGCAAGGCTTGGAGCATGAGAAGAGTGCTTCGTGCATTGGGAAGAGGTGAATATGCTCTGGACTTGCACTGCCCTATGGCTGCAGCATCTCTCCTTAGTTCATTTTGGAAATGAACCCTGTTTACATATTTACACAATGCTACCTTTCTCCTAGGTCTTAGAAAAGTTCTCAATATTTATAGACTTCTTTTAAAAGAAAGAAGTCAACCTGTAACAATTCAAAGAGCCCTTCATCCAATTTTACTAATATCTTTGCGTGCAAATTGTCTTTTACAACTACCTAAAACGTAATAGGTGTTGTTTCACTCCTCCCCAGTTGCAGCTTCCACTCCCCATCTCTCCCAGGCTAGGCTGGGTCTCTAGCCTAACATGCAGTTTGGGCAGTTTCAGGCTTGAGTCTTTCCCACTCCTTGCTGTTAATGTGTTTTTGTTCAGGTTTTATTCTCACTTGACCCTGTGGCTGTAAGGACAGGCGCTGGGATGCGGCAAGTGTCTGCTCCTGGCTGAGGCTGTGCTGGCTTTGTGCAGCAAGCAGGAGGAGGGCATGGCCACTCACAGGATGCCCTTGGAAGCCATTGCCATTTCACTTCCACATCCAATACACTGTTTGTCAAACAATATACAAATACTGTTTGTCAAACAAAGAAGCACTTAAGTTCAGGCCCTGGAAGTATGTTAACCCAGCTGCTAACAAGCAGTGAGAATGCACTGTATTAATTTACAGCATTAATTCTGTGGGGTTTTGAAATTCAGCTACATATGGCTTTTGGAGATGGAAAACATTGCTGTACGCAGCAGTTTCAAGCCATTTTTTTTTCCTCATTCAGTTCTATTATTAGAATACTTAATACAATCACAAAATGCACTGTATAGATGGTTACTATCTCTCTGGTATCTCTTTTCAGGACTGTTCCCATTGATGAGCTCAGCTGTGTTCACCTACATGTTACTGTTTTGTAGGAGGAAAAATCCTTTATACCTGAAATGCAAGTACCTTATGCCCCACATTTTAGGCCTGACAAACTCACATTATTCCTATGGAAACAAAATGCTATGCAATAAAAAAAAAACTACCAAAATTTCAAAGTGTTACTGGAAATTTGTGACCATCTGGAGGGAGAAGCCATGTAATGAGATGGCTGTGTGTTCACATGACAGTGGGAGCAAGGCTCAGATGATGCTGCTCCTTAAATAGTAGCTCCCAAGGGGTTTGGCTGCTCCCTCATGGGTTTGACTCCCCAACTTGACAGGGTGCTTCTGTGCCATGGGTGGCATTGGAGAGTGCCAGTGTCCCAGAGGATGGCCCACCTCCAGAGTCAGAGCACACTGAAGACAATGGCTGCTCCACCTGGCTTTGATTCTGCATCTTCCAGGACCGAGGTCCCTGGCTTTGCCTTGGTGTGCTTGTCTCAGTGCTGGATTTGCCCTTGGTGTTTCTTTATAGTGGCAGCATAATTATTGTTGTTACTTGACCCCAAATTCAGTGGCATCCATCTGATCCAGCAGCTGGGCTTGGAAAATTGCAAGTCCAGCTTCCCTTTACGAGTCTTTGACATTTCTAATAGGCTATGTCACTCCTTATACTCCTTGTTATTGCCTTCAGTCAGGTGTTTACTGTACAGCACTCATTTGACCAGCTTACCCACATGGGTGGGTATGTGCTCAGGCTGCTGTGGCCAGTGCCATATGCTTTGTTACTAGGCGTGCAACTTATTAGATGCCACAGTCCTTGCTGCTTTGCCCATCCTCCTTATGCATGATCTTTGCTGTGACTGATCTGAGTCCGATCTGTCTGTGTCCTGCTGTGGTTACAGGGGCAGATGCCTGCAGGAATCATCTCCTGGAGTGCAAGAGGACCATAAAGGGGGCAGACACAGATGACCTTGCTTTTGTGATAGATAACCAGTGGTAATAATAATCTTCCAAAATGACAGAAATAAATCCTGTGTTTTCCCTGTAATGAGAGCTAGGACATTTGGGCTGTAGAGGCAGAACCGTAGGGTCAAGGCTTGGGGGGGGATGCTGCTGGCTCATATCATTCAACTGGCCATTGCCGTGGTCATGTTACCATCGTCAGTCATTTGTTATTCTACAAACGAATAACAACAAAAGATCAGGGGAGTTGAGCACAAACAGATGGGCTGTTGTCTAAAACATCAAATACTGGTTTAGGCTTCAGAAATGTCTTTTTTGTTGTTGTTATTGCTGATTTTTGTCTTGTGTGGCAGTAGAAGTTGGAAGACTGGCTTAAGTTGAGCACTGTCAGCAGTAGATCAATTCCAGTCCCTGTGCTGCAGATGGTCTCACCTGGCAGTTAGCTTGTATTGATACTGTCTTGCATGTTTTGTGGTCCTTCCACCCTAATACCATCAGTTAAGATATTTTGTAAAGATAGACAGCACTGGATTTCATGGGAATTAAGTTTCTGATCCTAGAAACAGGAGCAGTGTTTCAGATAAGAGTTTCAGACTTCTGAGCTATAGAAAGTCATTCATTACTGTGCATTTTAAAAGTTTTTCACAAAATTCTTTCTTTGTGTTTCAGGTGAGATTAACCTGGCAAAGCTGGCTTATCCGATGAGCACAGATTCTGATAGGTAAATGTGAATGTAATACTAAGGGTAATAGTGTCAGTCACCAGTGTATGGGACAGATAGCTGGAGTTCTCTGTGCTCTTTTCTTCTTGTGGTAGTGTTAAGATGAAGAGACTCTTGATATACTGAGAGGTGTTTTATCGCTTATCAAATACACAATTCCCATTTCTTCATAATCTCAGATAAAGGCTTATAAAACCACTTTTTTGACAGAACTGCACGCAGGAAAAGGTGTCAGGTACGCAGTTCCTCGATAGCACGAGCTGCGCTTCTCGGCGGGCTAAAACCCTGCAGTTCTGGCAAAAGCCACAAGGTGGCGCTGCTACCTTAAGGCTTGCCGTGATCGTGCACTCCCCGAGCACCAAGTCCTCAAGTCTGTGACCTCCTTGCACTTAAAATGTAGTCTTCATATTTTTCTAAGTCATCAGCAGAAGGCGAGGCTTAGGCACAACCATCACAGGCTCCGTGTCATTAATTTCCAAATGGTTGCTCCTGCTGATTTGGGGGGAGTAATTTGCAGTGCTGGATTTCTGGTAAAATACTGAGGTTATCTCAGGGGAGAGGAGTTATTGGGGCTGTAAGGAATGCTGCTTCCAGGAATGTCTAATTTTCTAGCCCAGGTAGGAAAGATACACCTTCTCACTTCCGCTTTGAATTTACATTGGAGAATGCTAGAATGGTTCGGGTTGGACGGGTCCTTAAAGACCATCCCGTTCCAACCCCCCTGCCATAGGCAGGGACACCTTCCACCGGACCAGGTTGCTCAAAGCCCCGTCCAACCTGGCCTTGAACACTGCCAGGGGTGGGGCAGCCACAGCTTCTCTGGGCAGCCTGTGCCAGGGCCTCACCACCCTCACAGGGAAGGGCTTATTCCTAACATCTAATTTAAATCTCTCCTCTGTCAGTTTAAAGCCATTCCCCCTTGCCCTGTCCCCACCTGCCCTTGTCACAATCCCCTCTCCAGCTTTATCTGCCCCTTTAGGCACTGGAAGCTGCTCTAAGGTGTCTCAGAGCCTTCTCTTCTCCAGGCTGAACCAGCCCAGCTCTCTCAGCCTGCCCCACAGGAGAGGCGCTCCAGCCCTTGGAGCATCTCTGTGGCCTCCTCTGGACTTGCTCCAACAGCTTCATGTCTTTCTTATCTTCAGGCCACTTCTGTGGTAGGTGTTCAGCTTGCGGGATGCACAAGACAAAGTGAACATTCATGATTATAAAACATTTGTTATCTTCTTAAATTAAATATTTCCCATACCATTAAGCCGTAAAAGGGGAAGTGATCATAATTTCTGGGCAGGATTCACAGCACTTTGTAGCTGTGTGAACCGAGCTGCAGAAACCCCAAAATAATTAAAACACTCCACCAGCCTTCAAAACTGCTGCTTTATAGCCATGTAAATCTTTCCATGTGAGAAATGCTTTGGCCTTTGCCCTGCCAGGCTCTGGCTCTCAGCAGACAGAGCTTCCCAGCTCTCATAACTTACAAATACCAACACTGCAGCTGCTGCCTTTCTCTTCTGACTTGGTTTCTATCCTATAACTGTAATGGGGATCCCAGTGACAAGGATTTTGCTTTTTTAGCACCTCTCAATAAATGCATGCAAATGACTAATATGTGCAGTTCTGGTATATAAGGGCTAGTGATACATCAAGGATTGATGTTATAGAAGAAATAGTCAAGATGTTTTGAATGAGACATCTTGGACTGGTGATAGAAACTGTAACAGACAGTAGCATTTCTGCATCAGCTGGGCACTAGGCTAGACCTCTTCTCCTTGCCTGCTGTCATCCTGAACTCATTTCCTCCAGCCTGTGTGTCAGGCTGTTGAATAGAAATCCCATGTTAGTACACAAATGGAGAAGTTTCTGTCCTCTTGGGCCACTCAGGTGGACTCCTCTACTCTTCTTTATTTTCCATATTAAGTATTTTTCCTGGAATGAGTGTTTTCTTCCAGGTAGTAATTTTTTACAACAGACCATTGTGTAGGCGGTGTGTCTGTTTTCTAGGTGCCTGGAAAGGCTGATCCTCATTACACTCAAGCAGGTAAGGAGCCCGATTCTGACAACAGTCATGTATCTACCAGACAGACAGATTTGATTTTGTTGGTTTTGGGTTTTTTTACCATCTTTTCTCATCTGCACTCTCTGTTGTCTTCCCATAGTTAGTGGCCAAACCCACAGACTAAAACCAAACAAAACCCCCTCTGATTGGATAAAGGCATTTTAAAAGCTGAAAAGGCAAATAAACATCGTGCTGTACACTCTTTGAAATATGTTCTCTGAAGGGGATATATATTAAAAAAATGTTTTCTGTGATGAGTTAGCATTCTTTGGGCATGCAATAGAAACTGCTTGTTCAGTTCCACGTGTAAGACTCTGCTGACACACAGAGTTCCTGTGTGTGTCTCTTTCTCAGTGCCAAGCAAATAAAACCTCCTTGTCTTCGTGCCAAGGGGTTCTTGCTCAGTCCTCACATTGTCTGTCGCCTCTTGTTCGTGGCCAAAGAGTCCAACTCCTAATGCTCTGCCCAGGGAATGCTAGCACCGTGTTTCACACAGCTGACATCTGTATCAGCAGCTGTCTGAAACTCAGCCTCCTAAAGCCTCACTTACAAAAGCCTGCAATGCTTAAGCCACTGATGAATTGGAACTGAAGAATAATCTTATGCTTTGTACTCTTCCATGTGTATATCCAAGCATTTGGGTTTTGTTTCTGTATTAACACTACAAACAACCATTGCCTTATTTTGGTGGGGTTTACTCAAAAGTGCTTATTGATTTCTTTTTGCTGCCTTACAGTGTCTACACAGAGTGCGTTGGTGCTGGCTGACACAGTTTCATAGAAATATTTGTCCTGAGAGTAAAGGATGGGAATTACAGCACACACTTTTAGAAGAAAATTACATGCTATCAGACCACAAATACACACCTAATTTACCATTAAACCTCTGCATTTGAAGCTCATAAAAGCCAGGGGCTGGAACACTGCACTTGTTTTGCCTGGTTTGTTTAGCTTACGGCACTGTGATATGCTGATGTGCTTAGATACAGAAATGCCTACCAGGCAACACAGTAGGGAGCTGTAATGTGTGGTGGCACTGCTGAGATTTGGGGTTATGCAAAAATGTTTGTTGTTTTGGGTTTTTTTTTGGTTGGTTGGTTTTTCTTTTACAAAAAAGCCATAAGCTTTTGGCTTTTCTTCCAGATTAAATTGTAAAAACAAAAACTGGTGAAGGCAGCCAGATTTGCTAATGCAAACGACCCTGTTTCTACTCACTTGACAGTACAAAATTAATAGGGAAAATGATACTATTTCCACCATGCTGCTCTTGGCATTTCTGTGTGGAAGAGTCACAGCCTTATTTTCACCCTAGAAGCCAGGGTAGGAGCACATTGCTGGGTTTGAATCACAGCTTCCCCCCCACCCCATGATCTTCCATGTCTAGCTAGTGACTCCTGACCAGGTGTTTTTGTTGTGTTTTTTTGGAGGTTTTATTTTTATTTTTTAGGTCCATGGATATAAAATTTAAGAATTAGAAAAATGCCACACACAGGGAAACCAGCAGAGGAAAAGGTCTCTGGATGTATTCTGCATGATGACTGCATACGTTTATAATTAAACACAAAAATCTAATCCTAGGGTTGTATCACAGCCTTCAAGTCTCGATGTGCTGGCTCAAATTCAGTAACTTATTGCTTTGGGCACCAACCAGTCCCTTCAATAACATGTTATTTGATTGGGAATTCATAAGCCCAGTTGGTAAGTGCTTTCCACCTGTGTGTGTTTTCACATTTTAGGGCAGCCTGTAGGATTTCCAGCATCTCCTAGGAGTGTGGAATAGGGTTATCTTCTCTCTATGTCCTAGACTGGTAGAACTGGTCAGGCGGGGGGGTGATCTTGGAGCTGGCTGGACCTTCTATTTTGTCTTCTTGGAGCCTCAGACTTGGTACACTGATAAGCAGATCTCTCTGCTTTCTCTCCTGATGTCATAGAGCACAGGGAAAATCTTGAAGATGCTCTAAAGATGGAATTGTTTTGAGTCATGAAAACACTAATAAACACTCCTACACACTTGCAGTACTCAGGCTCGGTTGTTCCAAATAATTATAATTGCTTTAATTCGTCAGATTTTGTGATGGCTCGTTCATTAAATTATGAGCTTCATGAAAGCTCCAGCTACTGAGTCGATCTGGTAGAAATAGTAAGATAGTATTTAGCTGTTTGCACAAAATTATGCAGCAATTATGACAAAACAAATTCATTCCAGATTCTGCTGATTACCATGGTAACCCACATTCAAAATAGCAGTATAACGCCACTTAGCGTAAGAAAAAACAGGATTTCATCCGTTATTAACTGATGCATACTATAGATTTTGATAACGAAATCCTTAAAATGGAGGCGCTTCCCTTTTTAGTTGCAGTCGTGGTGTAGTGCTGTGACTCCTCCTGGGCAAAGGCAAGGACTGATCTTGCTAGGAGGCTCTCTTGCAGAAGAGCTAACCTTTTGCTTTGCATAACACGTGATATGTATTTTTGACTTTTCTGACTAACAGCAATTAGTAAGGGAGGACAAGTGGCTGTTAGAGGCAGAATTCCCAGGTTAGCAAAGTAGCCTATTTTTAGGTGCATCTTGAAGTCAGTGATTAAGTTCTATGCAGTGCTTCCTGTAGCTCCACTTTATAGCTCTGGGCTTGGAGAAACTTGAGCTATATGATCAACTGAGCTAAAAGGATCTCATGCAGATGTAATTGTGAGGGTTTGACAACTCCAAGAATTTAGGAGTCGAGAGTATTGACTCTCAGAAATAAAGCTGACTTCAGTTGTTTTTAAAATAGCTGGTTTGGATTCACTTTATGCCTGTGCATATGGTGTATATTTGTTTTAAAGTGGTTTGCAGCTGTGATTTTTTTGAAGGCAGATTTCTCCAATGGTTTTGGCTGGAAGCTCTTGAATTAAAACTGAGATTTTTATTTATTTATTATATTCTTCTTTCTCCAGAAATTGAAGCATTCAAGAAAGCATTTGAGGTTATAGCACTCATGGTAAAACTGAAAGACTTTCTCATCCTGTACAAATTTACTCATTGGTGTAAAAATATGAGCTTTCTGCTATGAGTCATTCCCCAGCATAGCTGCAGAGAAAGGTATCAGGGCATGCTGTTAATGCCTTGCTGGCTTTTTGGTTAAGAGCCTGAGCCTAGCCTACACAGACCCAATAGAGAATGATGTCTGCAGGTGAGTGGTAGGGGCAGCTCTGATGTGAAAGGGGCTCTGGGGATGGCACTGCAGGTGGTGATGCAGAGAACTTGTTTCCTTGCTTTATGGTGGGTCCCAAGTCTGTGTAATGCAGAGGCAGGCAGGGAATGGGGAGAGGTTGGTAGCACTGAGCCTGTAAATAAACAAGGCTTTCATGCTGTAGAGCTACTAGAGTCTTCCCTGGCAAAAAAAGAACAACCAAACCCATCTGTAACAGATGTGGCTCTTCAAAAGCGTGGAAATGATAGAAGTGTTAGTGCTGGGGACGTCCCATGAGGCAGAGGAGGGGGCGTGGGGAGGCCTGGGGGGCAGACTGCAGGGAGCTGGGTTGATCAGAGCAGAAAATCTGAGCCCTAGGAGCTGAATGCAGCAGAATGACCCAGTGCTTTAAAACAGATGGTGAATAACTTAATTGTAGCAGGTGGAGAATGGGAAGGACATTATTACACTGATGACTACAGGAGATGAATTTAGTGGGTGCAAACTTGTGTGGTTTTATTTATCTGTTTGTTTGTGATCAGTGAAGTGTAACAGGGATGCATTCTTTCTTTCATGGCTTCCAATTATTTACTTGCCAGTACGTTCAGCAGCCATACAGAGGGTGGGTTTATGCACAGTTCTGTTTGAGGCAGTGGATGCCCCAAAAATTCTCGGTGAGGTTGAAGTGTAGTTTTAAGTATACAGTCTGTGAAGCCTTTGAAAATTCACTTTTGCATCATGTCTCTGAGCCTTGACACAGAACTGAAACTCAAGTTCATGGTATGTTTTCACTCTGCCTAAAACACCAATGTGGAAGCTGGCTCATCTGTACTTCCTATCTTATCTGAAAACACATGGTGCTCTTCTCAGGAGCTGATTCTTGAAATACTTTCCTTCTTTTGATTTGCTTAATGAAGGATACAGGACAAGCATAAAGCTGGTTTTGCCATGATACATTCAGTATGGTTCCATTTCCTCATTCTGTAAGGTTATTTTAAGTGATTTGCATTGCTTTGTAACAGCAGAAGCAAGATAGCAATTTAATGTTCCACAAAGACTACAGCTTTTCATTTTTTGGGTTACTGGACTACATCCAGCCTAGGCTGGTAAGCATGTTTGTCATACTCAGGGGTATATTCAGTGGCCTAATGGAAATGCTGAAATTCAGAGTCCAGCTCTCTAGCATTAATTGACACTTGTTTCAGGTGTCAGACTTCAAGTCTTGGCAAAGACCAAAGATGAGCTCATTTGTAAGAAGATGACACGGAATGCATAAAGTATACCTGTGCCACAGATGGCCATAATGTGCTTATTCCATTCATTAAATGTATTTAAGGGGCTTATAAAAGTGTTGCCTGTATTATAAATTACCTGTGAAGATTATACTGACATCTGACAATACTTCTGGGCTGTCTGCTATATGTCTGTGGTTGGCAAACTGTGCCTGTGAGTTTTCGTGGGATCACAGAATGGTTTGGGTTGGAAAGGACCTTAAAGACCAACTCCCCTGACACAGGCAGGGACACCTTCCACTAGACCAGACTCCTCCAAGCCTCATCCAACCTGGCCTTGAACACTTCCAGGGATGGGGCAGCCACAGCTTTTCCTGGAAGTAGCTTCTCACTTTCTTAAAACTGATGGTTTAGACTGCATGGTGGACATTAGAAAGATAGAAAAAAGTTTTGAGAGTTAATGTCTGTTAATGCTCAGAGGGGAGAGGAAAAATTGTCTGCAGGTAGATGGAATATTCTTGTACCCTACATCACTGCTCATTAAGATAAAGGCATTCAAATGTCTGTTTTACAATCTGCATAGAATTTAAGACATTTGGTATTTTAAGAAAATGTTCTCATGAATGTATCAGACCCATCAAGCTTCACCTATTGAGCTAGATAGTCACAGTTCAGAGCATAATTCAGCTCACTGCTATTCCTTTGTCACCTATGCCCTTACCACCTACTTTCCCACCCCCAAGATTTAGGTGGGTTCTTCAAAAGATGAATAAAACCAAATTAGCCGCACAAAGAAGAATACAGGCTTTCAAATTCAGTGGGGAGAGCGGGCGCACATGTGTGTGGGAAGGAATGAGTCCACTGACAAAAGAAGCTATTAAATCCTTAATGCTTGCTTCCTGCTACTATGAAAAGTATTGAAGACATTTAATAAAAAGTCTTTTATGTATTTTCCGTGACTAAGTCTGTAAGGCTGCTATACTGATCTTGGGTTACATTCATCAGCTAGAAGATGCTGTGTATTAATACCTTCATGAAGGACCTTTCCCTGTTCTGAAAGTAGTGGTGGCTGGCTATATCACTGTTGTAATCTGTGCCTGCACAGGATTTTAGTTATACCATAGAATCAAGGAGTGGCTTGGGTTCGAAGGGACCTTAAAGATCATTCAGTTCCAAGCCCCTGCCATGGGCAGGGATGCTTTCCACCAAAGCAGGTTGCTCAAAGTCCCATCCATCCTGGCCTTGAAGACTGACAGGGATGGGGCAAATTATAAATTTTTCACGTTGCTGCTTCCTGTACATCTGCAAAGCAATTACATTTATTACCTCCAACAAGTCGTAGCAGGGCCTGCCCCACGCAGTGAGGAGATGCATAAATGATACACCCTGGAGCAGTGAAGCAACACTGGTGTGCCTCTTCCTGTATCCAGGCAGCTAGCAAAAGTAGAAGCAGTAGCAAGTTATGTTGACAAGTAGCTGTGGAGGGCTTTATGGAGATCCAACTGTAGTGGAATACCAGTACAGAAGTACAGGGAACATCACACACAAAGGCAGCTGAAGAAGCGGGAAAATGCTGATTCGGTGTTCTCTCATCATAGATTTGTTGCTTTTGTGCTCAAAGCCATGCAGTTCTTCAGTTCTTGTTTCAATCAGTTCACCTCTCAGATTAGTCACAGGAGTAAGCAGTGGGCTCTTTTACATCTTTTCATTAGGCTGGATTAATGCTGCTTATTTTTCATGACGGTCTTTCCCTGCTTCTTTTCCTTGTAATGCATATGATGCAATGTCTTTGATTTCAGTTACTCTGCAAGAATTCAGTGATTTCTGCTTTATGATTTTTGGTCAGGGATGATAGCTGCATCCCTCCCTATCAGTTCCCCCTGCCTGTTATTTCCACAGTGCCTGGCTTCCACCCCACCCAGATCTAGGCTGGAACTTATTGCTGAATTTCAATCCAGGCTGAGTGGGAAGGAAAAGGAGTTCAGTTTGCACTGGGGAGAGATGCTGTATTGTTGAGAAGGGGGCGAAGCAATGTGTAGAGTGGTGTGGAACTGGAGTGAGCATAGAGGTCCCTTCACCTGGACTGCCCACTTTCACATGTGATACAAGATCAAGCTGTCAGGAGTTGATGGAGATGAGTCATAGCTAAAGATTCTGAATCTTCCAGCAGAACAGAGTTTTCTGAGAAATAGTCAGTCTGAAATGGATGGTCAGAAGGACCAGTGGGTTTTGCTGAATGCAAGACAGGGTAGCCTTTGGGTGGGCTACTGCTGAGACAGGTACCTGATAATTTCAGGCTATGTGTAGACTTGCAGTGATCGCTGTAGCCTGTATTGCATCATGATCTCCAGATGTCCAGATTAAAAGTGGTCAGAGTGAGTGATGGCTGCTGTGCTCAGGAAGCGGAGCAGCTGGGGAGAAAGGGACAGGGGGACTGGTGATGTCTGGGTGGATTTCATTTTGATGTGAAGTTGACCTGAGGATAGGAAACACAGCTGGGACCAGGAACTGGGAAGTGCTTTCTTGTCCTGCAAAACAGCCACAGTCCTAGAGCTTCCCCAGGAGTATCACTGCATGGCTAGGGACTTGGTGCTGCCATGGTCCCTTCATGGGGCTAGCTGTTCCCTTCCACCATGCTCCTGTTTTGACCCAAGCAGAGCAAATATGGAGGCTTAGCAGGTCAGGCATCAGGTATTGAGCCATACTATGGCTACCCTGGGTGTAGCTCATGTTCAGGAGCACTGCCTGTGGGAGCCAGAGACCATGGGAATCCAGACCTGCATCCAGTAAAACTGGTGAGCTGTTCCGTTTCTTAGTGATTTATCTCTGGAGCACAGGGAGGCTATAGACTGTTCTTTGCTTGATGTCTTCAAGTTGAGAACAAATTTTTTCTTGGGAAGTCATGTTCATCCACTATAAATTATTTTTTGTAACACAAATTCGTAGGTCTCAGTTAAGGGCTGTGGTATGTAGGTGAAACTCTTAGGTCTGTGACTTACCAGAGGTCAAATACAATCACTGCCTACTCTGAACTTGTGAGTGAGTCCTGCTTCCTGGGTGAAACAGCCCTTGGGTACAGCAGTGTACCACTATGGTTTGTAACATGCCCATGTTTCCAGATTCACACTCCAAATCTGAAGGAGCTAGGTTCATTGATGCAGTTCCAAGGAGAATTTGAGTGATAAAATACTAAAACCAAAACATGGGGGTTTCCTGTCCAGATTTGCTCCATATCCGGCCAATCTACTTTAGTCAAGGCTAGCAGACTTCAGAATATCCCAGTAGCAGCTGGGTTTAGAAAGCCATCCTAGAACCACAGGTTTCTGAGGGCTGAGTTTCTGACTGTACAAGTCATCTTGGATATTAATGAAAGCTCCTCATGCATGCGCTCTATCTGCAGAACACCACTCAGTAATTTTATTCTGCTATTTTTATTCAGCTGAACCAAAAGACAGCAGCAGTATTCTCTACTAAGACATTTGATGTGTTTTTCTTTAGTATGAGTTTTAATAGCAGTAGTGAGTGTTCAAGTCATCATTTTATTTCCAGTCTAAACTGGAGTAAAACCAATTTTTCATTATTGCACACCAGTGTGTCTGAAAATAAAGCTTGTAAGTTTCTGGTCTAGACCTAAAAGTGTGGTTACCTTTAGCTGCCCAGGGGTCAGTATTGTAGAAAGTAATAATTACCCTAGTTGAATAGAGTGTCTATAAGTGTAATCAAGTAATCTGTCCAGCTACAGCAGCTAATGGCAGATAATTTGGGAGAATAAAATGCAGTGGAAAACACATATACAATAAGCTGTTAACAATATTAGGTCTTTTCCTCATCCTGTCCCTGCCAAGGGATCAAGGCTGGAAGCAAACCTTCAAATTTTGCTAAGCAGAATGGTTAACTGCTTCTGCGGCTTTGTTAACGCACTATTGACAAGACCTT
>JAOEHX010051860.1:2064-16660 GCA_025448015.1 Bolborhynchus lineola | reverse complement strand
GTTTGGCTTTTACATCTAGCCATTGAAGAAGCCTTCTGGATGTTTATTGTTTGAGGGTTTTTTGGCCTGAATTAAGCATTGCAGACAGGAAAGTTTTGTTGTTTTTTTGTTTTTGTTTTTGTTTTTTTTTTTTTTTTTTTCCTCTAAGCCTTTTTCCTCTGGTTTTAGTCTTGAAAGTTTTAAATGAAAGTGAACAAGGTGTGCTCTTCCTGGACTCTAGGGCAGATGATGTAACCTGTAATACCGTCAGTTTTCCTGTGTTTGACAAAACTGTATTAGTATTTCATAGTTCAATTTGGAATCCTCCTTTCTCATGAATAGTCTCGTTTGATTAGGCAAGACTGGAAGTATAAAACCTTCAGTAATTGAAGTGGACAAGCAGTCCAGCTGCTGGTGAAGTCTGCCTGACAATGCCTCTCAACATATATGTGTGCATGTGCAGCACAGCCTTGTATTATTTAGAATGCTCAGTCAGCATCTCATTGAATTTGCTTTGTATATAAAGCCTCTTACATTGTTCTGTGCACCTCTGTTGATCTCTGACCACTGCACCCTCATTAGGTCATCCATGTAGTCTCAAAAACCGTGTAAAGGATGAGCATGCAGCTGACTTCTTTGAGGATAAAAGACTACAGTGCATTAGTCTTATTTAAAGAGGTGGAGGGTGTGGCGAGAATTATCTGCACTTCCGTAGTTGTCAGATTTTGGCTTAAGCACCAAATACAATTTTGTATTAACAAACTCTTCCTGAAAAATGCTGTTTGTATTACCCAACGTGTCAGTTTTAAAGACATAAATGACAGCGGTTTAAGCAAATACTAAGTTACACAAGAGCTGTTAAGAACAATAGTGCATGTTAGCAGAATGAAAAGAACTTCATGCTCCTTTCTAGCACACTTAGATATGCTGTAGTGCATAAGCTCTAACTTATAAATATGTGTAAATGTTGAAAAGTCTGTAGTTCTTTCTGCCTAGAAGCACTGCTATCTTGCTGAAGTTGAGCACTGCAGCACCTACTTCACTCCTAACATCATTTGGGATTTACAAAATTGCCTGATGCTCCTCTAGAGCATTGAATGCAGTATAGATCTAGGGGCAGGGATGATTTTCATAATATGGTAAGCAGAACTTTATAATTGCACATCTGAATTTTCTATATTAAGATACATGTGCCTGTTGCTTTGTTCCATTTGAGATCTCTGCAGAGACAAGCATAGTGAGTGCTCCAGGTCAAAGCTGAAATGCCTTTTTCTGCTGTTGTAACGCATTTCTTTTTCTCCCATTTGCTTATAACTGTATCAAAATCCTTAGGGGTAGAATTCTCCTACATTTTATGTTAGTTTAGGTGGGAACTTATGTTAAAAGATTTATTTCACACGCTTGTCTGTATGTTCATGAGACACATGGATGAAGATGATGTGTCTATCAAACATCAGTCAAAAACTGTAATTCAACAACATCTGAACTAAATTTTGATAAATTGGCATCTTCATAATGTCAGCTTGAAATCTAAAGCTGAACATGAAGGATGAAAGTTAAGCTGGCAGAAAGAATATTACAACTGTTTGAATGCATGTACAGCAGAATTTTTCTCCTTACGGTTGGCAATGGGAATACTGATGCTCACTGACACAGGTGAATTTAGGGGTTTCTTTCATAACTTAAAGTGTCTGCAAACATTGGCTGCTTTGGGAAACATTTTAACTTCTAAGAGCTTCAGAGCAGAGAATAAACAGGAGAAAGCAGAATAGATATGCTCCCCATTTTTAATTGTCAGCCTCCAACAACCTTTAAACACCTTTAATAATAATTGCACAAAGTGAGGTTGTACCACCTTTTTAATGTCATAATGTTGAACTCTATCTGGCACAATGTAACCTCTTGTTAACAAGAGGTGAGTGGTCCTGTGGCCAGCATAAGCTTTTAGTGTCTGCTGAAGCATTGTGCTTGGTTACCTGTGCGTTCTGCCCAAACTCTTGTGCTTTGGGCATTAAAAATACATGCTAAAGCCAGAATGTCAGTCTTGCTATGAGGCTATAAAAACTGTGGACAGCATTATGAAGTGGTGGGGAATAAAGCTGTTAGTTTTTCAAACATCTCTTTAGGAACAGGTATCTTAAATCGTTATTCATTTTCATCGTGTGTTCTTTTGTTTTGTTTGCAAGTGCATAATTTGCAGTGATGAATTTCTTGGTAGTTAGAATCCACCACTTAAAGGAAATGAAATCTTAGCTTCCTGGAGATCACTGCAACTTGATTAACCTGGAGGGATGACTACCAATCATCTTACTTGACAAGGTACTTTACTGAAAAAGAAAACTAAAAAATAAAAAGGTAATTTTCAGTTGCGTAAATAATTCAGCTTCTACCAGGAATCAAATTAGAAGACGAATAAGAAGATGGGAATTTCCCAGACAGCAGCTTTTTATAATCACTGTGTCTTGATAGGTCACACATAGATGCTGTAATTACCTCAACTGTGCTATATTAATATTCTAGCAAGATACCAACACAGGCAACACGGCATTATGATTTTCTTCTGTTTTGATCATAAATCCTTGGCATTTTTCTTTCTTGGATAACTCATGCAAGCATAAATTTTCCTTTTTATTATTTCTATTGATAAGCAACTAGGAAAGGTTAATTCTTGTAAAGATTAAAAGGTCCTCATTATTATGGTTGCAGTCAAACAGAAAAGGCTTGAAAAGCATTTTAAAACAAAACTGAGAAAGTTAGAGTATGAAGCATTACTGCATTTTAGTAAAAATACCCCAATAATTCCCATTACAGTAGTAAGATACTTAAAAGCTACATAGAAACAAACAACTAAATTTAAAGTCTTTATGTAAAGAAAGAACTGTGTACAGCTTGGGGAAGACATTATGCCTAATTCTCAGAAAGTAGAACTCATCCTTTCCTTATAAACTGAGACACTAATTGACAGCATAGGAGACTGAGGGGAATTTCTCCAATGAAAAAAGAACATAAGTTGAACCCAAATTATTCACCACAGGCATTGCTGTCCACATTCACAGATAAGAAAAGCAGAGCAAAGGCAGCCAGGTTGCCTGACTTTGCGACAGAAAAATAGGCTGGAAAATTTCAGAATTCAGACATATCAGTCAAAGTTTCTACAAGATGATGTCTGTATGTGCTCAAATTACCTTTGCAGCCAAAGCAGATCCAGTCTACAGCTGGTGGAGTGTAGAAAGCAATCCAGCTGGCTACCAGCTGGCCAGCTTAGTGCGAGCTGCATCGCTCTAGGTGTTCCTTAGCATTGCATGACCTGGGGCGGAATTCAGTTACCTAAATACTGTTTGACGTTTTATGCAATGACACCTATACACTTTTGACAAATGAAAAGTTGAGGCATCAGCCTACTCAGTAATTGTGTAGCCTACTGAGTACTGAGCTTTAGTTGCTGCATCTTCAGCACTTCCTTCTTCTTATATTCAGTTTGGGTTTAAAGTGTTCTTTTCCCTGAAAAAGAAATATTTTTTTCTTCTCCTGGTGTGTCAGTGAAAGAGACATTATGAAAACATTAGGACTAATCATACATAGGTCTTGAAACTATAAATGCGAACTCAAAAATGCTCTATAAGTTTATTAAACCTATTCTTGTCTACACAGGCAAGAAAGCCAGCCTTGGGTAGCTGAGGCAGCACACTGTCTCTGCAAATGCTTGTGAAACAGAGTTCTTTGTGAATTGCACTGGAAGTCCACAAGAAAAACTTGTCCTCATTACACTCTTTGTAGAGTTCTCAAAGTTCACATTGCTGATGATGAGCCACCACTTATGAATTAGCATATTATATAAATCATACTCAATTATAAGGGTATATTCCCACTCCTTAGCCAGCACAACGAAAATAGAATGGGAAAAAAAGAACTGCATGACTGTTTTATTTACATAAAGAAACGTCATTAAAATTTTCTGGTTTTCTTGAAGGCATTTTTTTTTTTTACATTAGTAGGAATACAGATCTGGCCTAATTTCCTAACTGAAAATTAATGAGGATTGGAGATATTTAAATTACAGTCAGTGAACTCAGATATTTAGAAAAAGGATCATCTTTAGTGAAAGAGATGTGTGAGGAAAAATACTGCTGTGAAGCTGGAAAAGAGAACTCTTTGTGGATCAGTTGTACACTAATTTTCTATGTACAGTGTTAAGATATTTGTCAGGAGAAGCAAGTTAAAAAAGGATTTGTAACAGAAACAAAAGTTGATGTCTATCAAAGCTGCTCAGAGTTGTATTTTTCTGAAGAGTAAGAAGCTGTCGTTTTTTCCCCTCTTTGGCTTTATTTCTGTATGTTTTCCATTACTTATCCACCCTAATCTGAACTGTTGAAGACATTAAACTGTATACTTTACTTCTTCGGTAGTGTACTAGACTTAATTATGACAGAGCTGCACAGGGGGATGTGAACTGGTTCGTGGAGGCAGTGTGTTCAGGTTGGGAAGCGATGGGCAGTCAAAGAACTTGTATAACAACTGTAGCAAGTGCAGCCTCACGCAAACACAGGCCCCCTATCTATTTGCATCAATGTCTACAATTTATCTGTTCTCTGTAGGGAGGCACTGCAGACATGCACTGCGCAAGCACACTGTTGTATATTATACTGTCTCTATTCTCTTTCTTTAGGACAAGTTCTTGAACTTTCTGGAATCCCAGGCATTTTTTTCTGATTTTTAAAAACTGAAATTATTATTTTTTTTTTCCTTCTTCTTTACTGTGTTCTTTGAAATACTTGAGAAGGCAGGTTTATTGAAACACTGAATTGGCTTGGTCCTCCTGTGGACTTGCTGCAAAAGATGCACATCTTTCTTCTGCTGTGGGCCACAGAGCTAAAGCAAGTGCTGCAGGTGAGGTCTCACCAAAGCAGAGCAGAAGGGCAGGATCATCTCCCTCGATCTGCTGGTCACGCTTATTTTGATGCAGCCCAGAATACAGTTGGATTTCTGGGCTGCAAGCAGACATTGTTGTATCATGTTGGTCTAGATGACCTAGAGATTTTTACCCCAGGATTTTGCACAGTAATTATTGATAATCTGTATAAATAAAAACTGATAAACTGAAGGGATTTACCTAAAAGTCTGTAACAAATGAAAAAGCATTCTCTGTGCAAAAAAAAAAAAACGAACTGTCACAGCCCAGCACAGCCAAGCCCACCCTCCTGTCCTACTCATCCACTTTCCAGGCCACTTCTCTAACTGCTTTCCCAGCAATTGCCCCATCATCTTTAAAATGTAGGATTTAAAATCTTCTCTTTTACCTCCTGCCTCCTCTCTAGGGGAGAAGACCTACTCTGGTAGAGGAACAGAGGAAATATGCCTGGGTCCAGGGTGAGCTGAGTCAGTTCCACCCATTGACCCACTAAGGCTTGGGCAGGATAAGATGATTTCTGCTGCTCTGGGATTCACACGTCTGAGTATAGAACAGGGTGAATACAAAGGAGTCCTACCTCCCCTCTGAGCCTGGCACATTTATATTCTCTGAGTCAGAGAAACTGTTTTAAGTAACAGCTTCAGTTTGGCTTGAAAAAGCATATAGTAGTACAGGAAGGAAAAGAAAATATTGAATTCATTCACTTTTGTAGTACATGAAATAACAACAGGGATCTGGAGACTAACAATCTGATTCATTCTTTCATTTGCAAAATCTTTAAACATACACATATATATATGTAAGCATTGTCCCTTGGGATGCATTTTGTTCTGCATGTGAATGGTCTCACAAGCTTGAGCTCAGCTCCAGAATCAAAAACAGAAAGACATCCAACCCATTCAGTTAATAGTCACTTATAATACATCAGTTTATTCTGGTGATAAAGCTTCATTAATTGTTTGATAAAAGCACAAAGTGACTTTAAAGTGTCCTGGGAAATTACAATTTATATAGAATGGCAAATACTGGTAAGAGGAGATAATAACATGCCTAAAGCATTCCGGAGGAATCAAGATATTTGGAAGAAAGAATAGGCTTGGTCCTTCAAACTACCTCATGGTGCAACAACTCTGAGCCCAGTGCACGAAAAGCTACCTGAGAGAGAAATGCAGACTAAAATCTGTGAGGGGAGTGGCTGGAAGACATATCTCCTGCCCACACAGACAGAAGCACAGAGCTCAGAGGGGTTGCTACTGTCCCATTTATCTCTAAGTGAAGCACCTGAGGAAAGTATGTTCAGGAAGTGATGATCTAGAGCTTCATGAGACATGAAATTGCTATATAGACTTATGGATCTAGTTAGCTTTCACCTCAGTCTTCCAGCTTTTCTGTCTTGTAACAGACCCTTTTAACGTAACTGTAGACAGTAGAAAATGAGGACAGCGCCTAGCATTGTTACCAACTGGATGTTAATAGAGTTTCAGCACATGTATTTAAAGATACCAATCTTAATTTGAACAATTTCTTTCCTCCTGTATAAAATTGGATGGATAGTAAAATGTACTTTAGAAAACCTAAGAAATTGATGCTTTATTTTTAGATATAAAACTTACTGTTATGGGGATTTACCCTAAGAGGTCAATTTGTACTTAGTATTCATAACTGTTGAGTCACTTAGTGAGGTAGAAGGTAGAGGTTTGGTGATCATTCTTCACCAGCAGCCAGTCTCCCTTACCAGCTGATATTTCATATTAAATTGTAGTCCCTTTGTTTCAACAAAATGAGTTGCAGTATATATCCTACCTTTATCTCCTGTCCTTTAGTCAGCTCATTGTGAAACTGCACAAAAGGAGAGTGAGGGAAGCAGCTGTGATATCTGTGCTCTTCAATACAGACAACATATTTGCAAGCAATTACTTTTCAGCTTCTTTTCTGTTCATATCCTCTATGCCCATCAAAGATGGCAAATTAATTAATATAGTGGGTAATATAACGTAATAAGAAGCAAAGTGCCTTCAAATCTAGATGTCAGTTTTGGGGATTTTCTGTTTTCCCAGAGAAAAAAGAATAAAGCTTTGGAAGTTATTTCTATGTTTTTAAGAAGCCCTTCCCAAATAAGCTGCTTTTTCTTTTTTTGCTTGGTTTCATTTCTAAGAGATAGAGAGGCCAGATATGCACCCTGGGACAGAAGATGCCACTTGGCAGATCACCAAAGCATCACAAGATCAAGCCCCAGTCCATCTATCCAACATCCAGTACTTCCTTCTACAGCTAGTTCTGAATTTCATAAGCTCCTCCTGAAGACTTTCATGGTAGATTTCCCTTTTCTTACATCCTTCCTTATCATTTTACCAGCTAGAACTTGCCATTCTGGGAAAGAGAAGTGACATGGGGATGGGAGGCTCTATGAGTACACAGAGGAGTAGGGGAAGTCATAGCTTCCCATATCATTGTCCTGGGTTCAGCTGTAAGTATTTTTCTCCTTCTTAGTATCTGGAGCAGTGCTGTGTCTCAGCTTTAGTTTGAGAACAATGATGATAACACACCAATGTTTTAGTTGTTGCTAGGTAATGCTTACTCCGATCAAGGGCTTTTCAGTCTCTCATGCTCTACCAGTGAAGGGGGCACAGGAAGCCAGGAGGAAGAAGAAACAGGACACCTTGCACAAACTAACCAAAGGGGTAGCCCTTCATGCCCAGTATAAAAACTGGGAGGAGTTACCCATAAGGCTCGGATCACTGCTCTGGTCGGGCTGGGTAGTCTTCAGTGGGTGATTAGCAACTGTACTGTGCATCACTCTTGTTTACTGTTTTATTTTCCTTTTCCCCTTTTAGTTTTGTATTCTCTGCCCTTATTTTTCACCTTATCATTATTATTATTGGTGGTAGCAATAGCAGTTTTGTATTATACCATAGTTACTGGACTGTTCTTATCTCAACCCATGGGGTTTACATTCTTTAAATTCTCTACCCATCCCTCTGGGAATAGTAGGAGGAAGGGAGGGAAGTGAGTGAGCGGCTGCGTGGTTCTGAGTTACCAGCTGGGCTTAAACCATGACAACCATAGAGTTCACATGTCTTATCACCTAAGTCTCATGGAGAAACCTATGTCAAGACTGCCACTTCGGAATTTGCCTGGAGAAGGGCTTGTTAGCATCACATGAAGCAGAAAGTCCCAAGCCATTTTAACAAGCTACATTTTAATATAGTGAAGCCTTGAATGTCTCAATTTTGATTCTTTTGTGTTCACAGAGAGTTTGCGTCTTTGTAAGCAGCAAGAAAAACTTCAGATGTGCCTCAAAATGAAGTTGTTTCTAAGAAACCTTCCTGTATACAGAGCTGAACTGCATGTGTCTTTTTATTTTAATCTATCAATGGATGATTTATTTTTTCTCTCTCTCTTCGCTATCTTTTCAGATAACCAAAGAAGTTTCAACCTCAGAAACATTTCTGTGGACAAAAAGGCAGACATTCACCTAACAAATTCATAAACCTTCACTGACTTCAGGTATACTGAATTACATTGCTGAAGGAATTTGGTTATTTTAAATCCATATTCATTCTCATCCTTACCATGTGCATCATGCATGCCTTGTTCAGCTGCAGACTTGCTGATTTTTTAATTGTTATGACTTGTTACATATATTTCTATGTAATCTAATTAGAAACCCTGCAACTCAGGAAAACTCATCCTTGAATACCTTATTTCACATTCTAACAGACAAAACCAACATGCAAGTCTTTATGCGTGCACATAACTTTTCTCCAAGCCCTCTCAGCAGCCAAGGCTTAACAACTAGAAAGGAAAATCATGCCATCATGCCAGTCTTCTGAAGTTTGGTCTTTGCTTTAAAGATCGAATCAGTTCATAATGGTGTCGTGTTAGATCAGTCATGATGGAAGTTGCAGAAATAGCTTATAAGAAATGCACAGTAGGAATTTACCACTCTTGGACTTTTTTCTTTTAGAATTAATGCCAAGGGTCTTCTAACTTTGGTGCTGTTTCTCAGTTAGTTTGTTGGCACATTTTCACCTGATCTTTATATTGACCACTCTATTATTTTTTTTTCCCCAGAAGAATAGTTGTAGTAACCAGAGCAATGATCCCCTCCTTGACAGAAAGTAAAAATCACTAATTAATTTTTTCTTCTTTTAGCTATTTTATTTTGTTTCATTTCCTGGTTTCTCTGTGATAAGATTGTTGAGAAAATATGAGATTTAATCACTAAAAAAATACCAACTGAACTTCTAAAAGGAAAACAAGCTATAAAATACTGTGGATGCTGGGTGGGCTTGGGCATGTAATAAAAGAGCTTCTTTCATGTATGTGTAATATCAGTAGGAGAGGGCAGGGTACATAGGTCCTTTTCTCCCTAAGCTTTGCCCTCAAGGAAAGAACTTGAATTAAAAAAAAAAGAGGAAGTGAGTGATTTCATTTCCTTTTTCCGTGTGGGGTCAAGGGTCTTTATTTTGTTTGTTTAGTGAGTGATATAGAAAATGTGCTTTCTGAAGAACATAAACACTTGAGAAAAATAGAAATCCATACAAGCTGAATGAACTCTCTTTTCAAAATCTCTATTCAGTGTTTTCCTCCTACTTCGATAAAAATCTGAGCAAACCATGCCAAAGGTTGGAAACTCAAGGAGCCCATTAGGCATTTATTACTTATTTGCTTTACTATTTATTCTGCAGAATGAGTAAGATATCTACTTTATTTCCTATAAATATGCAGACTTCAGACTGCCTCAGTGTTGTTCTACTTGAATGCTAAATCAGATGAATCTGTTAGTGCAAAACCAACAGGAAACAAAACCACTACAAACCAGGTCCTTCAAAGAACAAAGGTGAGCTTTATCTTCAAGTGGCACTGGAGAACAGTGGGGACCAGAAACACAGTAAGTTGCTTCTGAACAAGCTAGTGGCTTATTGCAGCACCATCCCTGAATTTAGGATCAAACCATATTTTAAAACCTTGCAGATAATGAGGTAGGCAAAAGGGACAGCAAGTGGATTTTAAACATTCTGACAGATACTGGGAGCAAGTGAAAGGCTGCAGCAGTTTGTAGCCTGATTCACAAAGACAAGGAAGCAAGTAAATGGGTGGACAATGATTAGAGAAACTGGCCAGGAAAGACTGGAGTGCAGGATGAGTATGAAGCCCATTGGTTGGTTTAGTTGACATAACTGCCATTGCCACATATTTTTGTTGTGTTACAACACTGGAATTAGAGGTAGGAAGCAGACCTGACAGCACAGTTCCTCCCCTGCTGTCACCTGCAACAAGTATACTGAAGTTGCCTCTCTCACTTAATGTATGCTCTTGAAATAAATGAACACCTTTTGTCTGTTGTTGCAGTCATATAACTGCAACTGTTGCACTTGCCCATATGGTTCTTCAGAGAAGGAACGTCTGAATTCCAGCCCTGGATTTTCTCTCAGGTAGCAACATAGCTCCTTTGTCTACAGTTATGGAAGTTCAGCACTTCATCAGGCTTTTAATGAGAGAAAATGTTGAGCTCAACACCTGGAAAAGCCCTGGTGAACCTTACTTCCTAAAGAGTGTTTTCTTTAATTTGGCAGTGTGTGGGTAGTAATGGGTTATTTTCATACATGTGTTCTAGTCTCAATCCTTTCACACCAAAGATAAACTCTCAGTGCTGTTAATGGAACTCCTCAAATGAATTTTGAACCCATTGGAAACCTTTAATTGCTAAATTCTGCTTCTGTTTCTTAATCTTTCACTTGCGAGCCAAAAAGGTATGCTATCTATCCAGATCAGAAAAACTGAGCTACTTCACAAATTGCACTTAGCATTATACCATCAAGGTAGGTATATGCTATGCTACTTTCATTTAGGAAAACCTACAGTACAACACTCCACAAGCCATTCATTTAATTGTTTATACACAGGGTCCTCTGGAGAAATTTGATATATTTGTTTCACTTAACCCAGTCATGATTCAATTTCTCTCATTCTGAACAGCAGGCACAAATCTATATTTCTTTTCTTTATTTCATTACGAGCTGATATTTTTATTGTATTTCACTTTGAGATTTGTCTTATGAACACAGTATGTGTTTTGCATTATGCTAGATCTTTCTTATTTTTAGATCTTGCCTGATTCACAGTAAGCTTCAAAGAAAATAATCCAGCCAGCTATACAGTACCTTTTGTTCTTGGAACCATTTAAAATCAATTTGTGATCCTCTACACTCAATCATTTTCTTCAAAACTGATAATATTTTCTGCATGAAAAGTTGCTGACTTGAGAACAATAATATATGCTAAGTCAATGTATGCATTTTTCTTTTTAATTCATTTTATTATAGCTGTACATTTTCTTACACCTTTATGGGACTCTAGCTAGCTATCTTAGTACAAAAGAACAAATAAAGGCCCACTCATTCCCCCTGTGACCACACATACTGGAGAAGAGACCTTGGCTTGGATAGTTGTGGAAAAACTCTCAATTTTCCTTCCTCAGACCAAAGCAAAAGCCATGGATTTTGTTCTTTAAGGTTCTGGGAGGAACAGGGACAAGAAGTGTCTTCTTGTTTTGGTTTATAAACTCTCCAAGGAAGCTGCTCCATCTTCCAGCTCGTGAAGACTTTTCAGTCTTGTCTACAGCAAAGCACTCTAAAAGATCAGGCTAGTGAGTGCCTTACAGGAATTCCTAAACTGAAACATGAACACTGAGTATCCTATTTATAACATTCTAATCACAGCTTGGATCATGATTTGGGATATCCAGAGACCCACGTTTGCAGTAGCTAGAACAGTGAAGTACATGCTCCATGAAGAAATTTACTCTCACAAAGGACTACTATCAGCCTGCTTCTGAACTTCGTCTCAATTTGATGCTTATTCAAATCCCCAAAGCCTAAAATGTTTCACTGTTGCAATGGAGGAAAGAGAAGATACAAGTTTGGATGTTGTAACGTTTTTTGCTTTTTCTCCAATCTATCAAATACTCAGACAATGTTTGACACCAGAATTAGTGGAACTAGAAGTGAGTAAATAGAAATTGAACCCCGAAATTCTCCTACATTCTCATTCTCCTGCATGAAAACCACATTGCAGATAAATGCCACAGAAAAGTAATACTGATATGAAATGTCTGAAATATAAAAAATGAAAAGTACTTTAATATATTTTATTTTCACTCTATTCTTTTTGTAACACAGCATGTCATTAGAATTTATTCATATGGAAGTGGTTTAATATTCAATATACTTTAACGCGTGGCAATGATAAAATTTCTTTTATGTTAATATCTCCATGCAATCACTGAAGAAAATATACCTTGATTTTCAGGATTCTTAACAGTAGCTAAGATTATTATTCAGAATTTATATATTTATTCTTTCTTAAACTGAGGTCAGGTTAATATAACAATGAAAATCTAAATATACAGAAATAAATTTTCTGAAATGCATTATCTTTAACTATAAATTGGTCAGGGCAATCCCAAGCACAAATGCAGGGGGCCCCAACATTAGAAGAGTGTGGGCATGTTGGAGCAAGTCGAGAGGAGGGCCACAGAGATGATCGGGGAGTTGGAGCACCTCTCCTATGAAAACAGGCTGAGAGAGTTGGGTTCGTTCAGCCTGGAGAAGAGAAGGCTCCACAAAGATCTTATAGAAGCTTGCAGTGCATAAAAAGGGGGCCTACAAGAAATCTAGAGAGGGACTTTTTATAATGACATGTAAAGACAGGAAAAGGAGGATAACTTTAAACTGACAGAGGGTAGATTTGGGTTAGATATTAGGAAGAAGTTCTTTCCTGTGAAGGTGGTGAGATGCTGGAACAGGCTGCCCAGAGAAGCTCTGAATGTCCCATCCCTGGTACTGTTCAAGGTCAGGTTGGATGGAGCTACAAGCAACCTGGTCTAGTGGAAAGTGCTCCTGCCTATGGCACTTAGGTTGGAACTAGATCATCTTTAAGGTCCTTTCCAACCCAAACCATTCTGTGATTCTGTGTCCCTCCTCTGCACTTGCTCTAACAGCTCCATGTCCTTCTTATGTTAAGGATACCAGAACGAAAAAGTTAACCACACCAGCCACTGTCTGTTTTTAAAGAGCTGGCATACAGCGCTGCATATACCTCCATGAGGTCACATGCATATAGAGGTCTATGAAGTTGCAACACTCTGTTTTGGTCCCCCTCAGAGCACACCAGCAAGGTTACAAGGGTTTTTTTGGGTTTGACATCTGAAAGGCTGAACTGGCAAAATCGAAAAATTTACATGAGGTTTTCAGATTGAGAGTATAGGCGTTAGAGTTTGTCCAACCCTTTCTTACCACTGTCATGGGTTCAGCAGTAGCAGTCAGACAGACTGACAGTGTTTGAATCTTTTGGCACATAAGTATGTCCTGAGGAGATATATTCTGCAGAATAATATAAGAAGGCATAAGACAATTAGAGGTCCAATGATTAAATGCTTTCCTCAGCTCTATTTTATTCAACAAAAGGGACACAACCTATGTCAGCTTGAGGGTCTGACAGGTGACCTCGAAGAATCACTATCTTGTGTCTCAACAAACTCTTTCCTTTCAGCTCACCTGTGGCAAGAGGCACAAAATATATTCTCTAGAATCTATGATTATTATTTTTTTTCTCAAGAGGACTGTCTTTCATCTTCCATTTGTGTAAAAGGACCGACATGGGTATTTTTTGCAGAGATACTAGTTAACCAGCTGACAATCACACAAGTTTGGTCATCCAAATGTTGCCAGTTGATTCTTTTACTGTAGATAATATAACTTTTTCTGAAAAAAAAAAAAAAAATGAATACAGTGAACTATATGATGCAATTTGTCATTTGCTTTTCAGCTCTTTGTCTCCATCAACTGATGCCGCAGTACTGCCCAGTGAAAACAGCTGTGAGTTTGAAAATGTAAACAAGGTAGCCAGTTGTTTCCGAAAAGGAAAGAAAGTGTTCTTTACCTTTCATGTGGCCGTTGCTGGGGTGTGCTGAGCTCAGGCTGCGCGTCTTAGGTAATTAAACCTAACAAGCTATAGCTGTTTGCTGTGAGCTTATAATAATTTTTCCTCCTGCACAGAGAAGCAGATGTTTAAAGAAAGTCTGAACTGCAAGCTGAGCATAACTGCATTACTATATAGCTTTCAAAAATGTAAGGTTATGTAGTTATTGGCATGCTGAAAACTAAGAATATAAATGTGTTTCATATACAACACAATTGGCTTGATCTGAAATGAAGCAAGCCTCAATCACATACTCTGAAATGCAACTGTGGCAATTTTAATGGTCTGGGGTTTTTTTTTATATAAAATTATTGTTGCTGCAGCATCAGGAAATTTTAAATAACAGAAAACCTTCAGTGAAAGTAAGCTGTGGGACAGATTTGCATTACAGGATTTTATATGTTGATTGTACTTTCTTGGACTTCTTATTGTTAGAGAAAGACCTCAGTAGAAAGACCACAGTAAATGGAAAAATATTAGAAATATATGGGTAAGGATGATAGCTGACAAAGAAAGCAAATTCCATGAAGGAGATTCAGGAGCTCTCAGGTCCTCAGTACAATCTCCTTGGGAAGGAGATCTGTCCAAAGCTTCTCTGGAGTCCCTGCAATATGAAGGAACTAGGATTATTTTTTTTTTTACAAGCACCATCAGTGTGCTTTGCTAGACATTCGCTGTTAGAAGAGGGACCTGTCATTATGTGAAGACATGAGCAGTGAATAG
>JAOEHX010051857.1:0-11184 GCA_025448015.1 Bolborhynchus lineola | reverse complement strand
AAAACTTAGAATCTCTATAGAGTTACTGTCACCTGTATACTTTAGAGCTATGCTGTGTTAACTTTATCAAGCACTTGTATCCATGTAACTATTATTCGCTTGTGCTTTGCAGACAGTATTTATCACTGCCAGTCCATAAGAACCTGTACCTGTTGCATCAATAAACTGCACTGTTTTGGTAACCAATCATAATTTTCTCACTGAATGCGACCCCATCTCTCAGTGTGGTGGTGAGAGTTCAGTAGCATGATTGACCTGGAAGTGTGGTGCACTATTAGTGAATCTGGACCAGTGAGGTTCAATATAATGAACACTGCTGGACTGATAGTTGCTCCTGGCAGTGCACTATCAGTAAATCCGGATCAGTGAGGTTCGAAGTATCAAACACTGCCAGGCTGATAGTTGTATATTGGGGCCACTCCTGGCCCCTCTAATAAAGCAAGGGGTTTCTCCTCCCCGCTTTTAATGCAACAGCAAGGAGTGCATGTTGACCTTTAAAATACAGTGGAGGTACATGTTCCATCTAAAAAGCTGTTGGATGTCCATTTCGACCATCTTTTAATAATTCAATTGGTTGTACCATCAGCTACCTTGCCTCTTAGGTTTATTAAACAAAACTGCTTTCAATTTTTATTTATGTATGTGTGTGTGCATACACATGTTTATAAATACTTGCAACTTCTTTTAGAAGTCCTAGAGCTTAGTTCTGCTTTTATAAAACTCCATGGGGTTCAGATACTGATACAGTAGTGTCTGCTGAAAATGCCATCTGTTGTTCAGGGTGTCTGTGTCTAGTTCTTTTACGTTTTGAAAAATATTTTTGTATTTCCAGATCAACTATAGTAAATACGTTGTAGTGGACATAAAAATAAGAGAACCTCTGTCACAAACATCCATACCCTATTACAGAAAGAAAACAGTAAACGACCTGAAAAAACTGTCTTCCTAGTGAATAATGCTGAAGCTGTCATACTTCTGTATGATCAAGTGGAAATGTCTGCTGATTTCCAACCATCTAATACATATGTAAAATAAACAGTATTTATCATAGATTTATTTTAAATACAGGTAAAAGCAGCTCCCACAATTCTATTTGCCTTATCATACATTGCCAGTAGCTGAGTGTAACTTTTAAATTCTATCTTATACTTGCCAAATTAAATAAATAAATAAATTTGTGGCAGTGCATTGTTTTTCATCTTTAGCTTTGCAGAATCTTTAGGGTAGAGTTGTTAGGTTAGAGTTTTATTGGTTAAGGGAGAAAAATCAACTGTTACTGTTATCAGTGTTTTGTCCCCCATGGATCTGCTGATGTCTTTGGCGTTTCAGTGTGCTCATGATCTGAGTTTGGAACTTGAAAATATTCACATCTTTTCTGTAAGAGAAGCCAAACAGCTCTGACTCATTAAAATATTAAAATGACAAAACAAATTCTACCTAATTTATTTTGAATAGTTAATCAGTGTCATTTAAATCATGATGGAAAACCAGTCACTCAGAAGATGAAAGAATAATTTGGTAAAATGGAAATAGCAATAAAATCATACCTGTATTCTTCTTCGAGGGTTTGTGTCAACTCTGCACCTTTTTTATTTTTTTTTTTTAATTTATTTTTTATAAGGCTATTAGTAGTCATACTGATTCAAAGCATCTTTAGCAGGGTCACTGAAGTAGGCTGGGCAAGCAGGAGGCTGTGATCATTTAAAGTGCATTTCTAAAGCAGTTCTGAAAGGTTGCAGATCTGGTACGCTGGGATGTGGTGCTCCCATGTCCATCAGGCTCCCCATAAATGAATCATCTGGTCCAAAAAATAGTAGGAGCCAGAGTCCCATGTGCAGCAGCTTTAAAGTGGGTCAGCTTCTGATTTGGAGCTGCTGCTGGGACAGACTTTCGTACTGTAAAAGCTGATCACATGCATGGTAAGCTTCAACAACACTGGTATTCTGTTGAACGTAATTAGACTATTACTATGGTTAAATTAGTACACTTGTTTAGTTTTTTCAGATGAAGAGTAAGTCTGAGGAGAGCCTTTGCCTTGAATATTTTCAGATGCATATATCCTCTGCAATCTCTTGGCTCAGAGATACAATATAAATTTCAACATGTTGCACAAACTGGAAAACAGTGTTGCTAACGTTGTTTTAACATGTTGCTAACTGAAGCACCAGCAAGCTGGCTTCTGTATTTTCAAAACCACACGTATTTTTTATATTCATTAAAGTTACTAATCCTCTAGGTGCAGATTGCAGGAAAGTCTCACCTTTCCTACCTGCCGTGGATTTTCTGACCTACCCACCACCAGGGATTCACTGCTGAAAAATGAGCTAATTGTGAGGAGCACATCATAGAATCATTGAAAGGGCACTAAGCAGAAGCCTTTTAGTTCAGCATTCTGGATTTTTCAAGTAGACCTTGACTAAGTAGCTGCAAGATCTTGGATGCCCCTAACTGGTGACAATGAAAATATTTTTGATTTTGAATAGCACTTAGGCATGCCAATGGGAGAAATTAATGCCTGAAAAAAAAAAAAAATCAAAGCTATTCAGTAGATTGTAGCTTGAAATGTACGGGCAGACTAAGAAAATCCCACAAAATCAATCCAGAGCATTTTCTGTTATGAAATATCTTAATACATAACAATAATGGTGGCCTTATTTACATCATAGATTCTTTAATGCTGCCTGGTGTTGGTGCAAATTGAGTTGATTTTTTTTTTTGTTTTCTCTCTTGTGATTCAAATGTAAACACAGGAGAGGGAGGGAGCTTTCCTAATTTACTGTATCTATTTGGCGAATCCCTTAGAAATAAATAGTAGTCAAACTCTTTTATTTTTGCATGACTTTTGGAGTGAGAACAAATGCTTTTCCTCCATCATTCTTGTGAAGGTGTTATATGATAAGCTGTGACTTAGTGTTGCTTAAAAAAAACCCAAAGTGAGCAAAACCAATATTTGCTCACAACAAGGCACAATATTTGTCACATTTAACCTTGTTTCTTTAATAGAGATAAGGAAGGTATGAGGAAACTGGAATTTTAAACTCATAGTGTAACTTGTTTATTTTGCTTAAATATGTTTTCAACTCCCTTCCTTCTGAACCATCTGAATTGTGTGTGAACATCAGTTTTTGTGGAACCCAATTTTTTTAATTAGTTCCAAATGTAAACTTCTAAATATTTTCAATATGGAATTTTAGATGGTGGTAGTTATCCAGATAAAGGAAATGAACATTCTTCACACCCCGCCCCACTCTCTCCAAGCTGTAAAAGCAATCCTCAAATAAGGCCTGGAGAGTAATCTCTGGATCTCCTGCCTGGCATTGCTTTCCTCACTGCAGATGATAATGAACAGACCTTTAATTTATGATTCTTGAAATGTCTTGGAAAATGTTTAGATTTGGTTTGAGGAACTGTGAGAGATTTTTCTTTTGTAGTATCTCCTCAATATTCTTGGTTAGTAGGAATGATTTCTGATTCAGGTCTTTGTTTGAGCGTGCTGATTTGCATTTCTTTAAATGAGTTTTTTTTGTGTGTGTGAAAATTATATTTTTAGAGACTCTTTTTCCCAAACAGCAAGTGATCTGGCTACCTCCTCTGCTACCTAGCTCAACTCAAATAGTCATGCTGCTAGATGTGTCACAACTAGTGTATAGCAGTATACTTAACTGGCCAAGTCTTTGTCAGGTTGTTTTTGTTAAGCCTTTGGCTGATAGAATTTGCCTCTTCACTTTTCAGGAGTAAGTTTCTGGACTAGGAAAGCTTCTTCCTCTCCAGATTATGGATAACATACACTGATTTGTATGTGCTGTGGATGTTTGCATTGTGTATGAGAGACCTGTGAGACTTAAACAAAGCAAAACCCAACAGCAACAACAACAAAAAAAGCTTTTTCTGTGTTTAGGTATCCATAAAGTGGGTTGTTATGTTTTTGTTTTTGTTTTAGGGTTTGTTTTTTTTTTTTCCCCTCAATAAATATACTTACATCTTGATTTACATAGCAGAATGTATTTGTTCTTTTAGTGTATCTGTTTAAATACCTGCAGTTCTTAAGTATTTAATTTATGCTGAAGGCATTTTTAACAAGAGGAGACCACAATACCCATTACAGAACTACATATCAACTGCTACTTAATAAAATGGGTTTTGATAAACTATCTGGTGTTAATGATGGGGACACTGTTGGGTCTATATAGGATTATGTTGCATAGTCTGTAAAGCAAAATACACTCTTTTTTTTTTTTTTTTTTTTCTTTTTCTCAAACTAATCATTATTGAAATATGTAATTATTTAGGGAATTTTGCTGAAAAGTGGTTAATGGTATAAGACGTTTGGTGTTGTTCCATTGGAAACAGTTGCCTTCATCACAAGAGAGCACAGTGTGGACAAAGATGTTCACTTTAAACCTCAAAGGTCTTATGCTGCTCCCAACTTGCAGTAGGAAAGACAGGCATGTAGTCTTCCAGTATCATGTATGGCTCAATTCTCCTTAACTTCTTGGTTAAGAGCAGCATGTGGGTTCCCGCGGCAGGAGGCATGCTGCTTCTCTGCTCCGAATGGGCAAAAGGCCTTTGGAAAAGGCAGGGGGGTTAAAATACGTTTCTGGCTCCAGTAATAATGTTTGCTGGACCAATAGACTTGAATTAATCAGCAAGGCTAGCTTTTAATCAAAGCATTTATTGCATGTTATTATTTTTCATGTGTTTGTATTACTTTTTACACACCTAAGTGTTGATACTGAGCAAAAGAAAGGAGCTCATAGGAGACACCAAGAATGACTTACCCTCTCCATCAGTGCAAAATCTCCAGTCCAGTGTTAATAGTACAGGGTGATATATATCTAGATGTTAAACACTCACTTTATTTGGTTTCTGAATTAAAAAAAAAAAAAAAAAAAAAAAAAGGACAAAGAATTGGTACAAATAACATTATACCTGAGGCTTCTTATGTACTTGCAGCATAGAAAATGAGACTGTAGTCCCCAGTATTTTCTTTTATTTTTTTTTAAACTATTGTACTTTTGCAAAATATTCTTTATTGTCAAAGGTGGTGATATATAGTTTAGGTTTGCTTAAAAATAAGACTCTGGATAGTTGATGTAATTACATAAAGAACTTTACACTCTTACATGAGCAGTAAATGTTCATACAAATAAAACTTATTGATAGACAATGGTTTTAAAGGAAAATACCTTTTATGCTGCTTATTTATGATACTTTCTTAAGTTAGAGTTGATGCTTTAGAATACACTGAGGTTAGATGTGGAATATACTGCTAAATAGATTTGAATTGTGTTGGTTCTTTGCTGAGTTTTCTAGTAGCAGTGGTGATTTTTCTGGCAGTTTTAAGCAAAATACTCTTTCACAAGGGAGAAAAGTCAGGATAATATTTGCTTGTCCTTCTGCTGTGCAAATAAACCATTAAATCATCTGACACCTGTTTGGCAAATAAGCAAATGTGTGTGAGCTGGATGCTAGAATTAAGGATTAGAAAGACATTAAAACAGTTTTAAAAGACCAATTCCAAGCGCTGATGGAGTTTAGATTCTAGTGGCTTGCTGAGAAAAGAGAAGAGCTTGCTACCAACAGGATGTCACAAATAGTTGAGAGTTTCTTTATGAAACACCTTTGAATGCTCGTGGGTATGCAAGTGTTAGGGCAATGTAATTAGAAAAAGTCTGGTGGAACCTGGGGGCATTGTGTTGGCAACTGCAGGTGTGATAGAGTGTGCCTGAGAGTGGACCTGCTTTATATAAAAATCTGAGCAGGAAAGAAGAGTGGAGTTTTCCAGTGTGCTGGTGTTTGTAGGGAGACTGCAGGTAGGTATGTGAGGGAAATAAAAAATACCCAAGCTGTTTCCTAAATGGAAAAGGAAGAGTTAGCAAATGATAGCAAGCAATTATAGTGACTAATGATGAGAGGGAAATGGAGAAAGACGATGACAAAAGTTTGCCTATCAGTGTCAGCATAGTTGTGGTGACAGTGGCACTATCTGCCTTGCTTGTTCAGGTTCTTACCAAGAGAGACTAGGCAAACTTGGAGTATTTTTGGTCATCTAGACTTCTTTTGGAAGTACATGATGGGAGACACCAAGCTCAAGCTGAGATGGAAAATTCTAATCAGGGAGAAAGAAGGGTTAAGGAAAAAACTGAGTGTGTTCAAGCACTGGGAGAATTTGCCAGAGAGACTGTGGGATCTCCATCCTTGGAGATGTTCAAAATTTGACTGAGCAATCTACTTGGCTTTGCTTTTAATCATTGTGTAGGACTAAATAAATGTCCCTTTCATCCTCAGTCAACATTACAGTTCTGTGATTTATCTATAGGAGAGCAGCTTTTAATTTATTTTAATCTTCTGTAATGAGGTTCCTTGGGGAGTGAGGCAGGTCACTGTCATGACCTTGTGAGACCACTAGGTGCCTGTGGCGCACCTTGCCCCAAATGATGGCTGGCTGGCAGGAGTGGTGTCTCAATGGACTTTGGGGATCTCCTGATCTGTCAGAGATCCAAAATATAATGTTTGTTTCAACTCCAAGTATCATATAAATCAAATACAAGCATTGAATCTACTTAGGATTTCTTTTTAGGGATTTCTGAGCTGAGTCATGGAGTTCATATAGTCAGGGCCAAACTTGTAATTGAAAAGATGCTTTACTCGGAACTTGTCCAGAACTAATTCATATTTAGCTCTCACTCACTACAAATCATATGCATAATCAGCAGTATTTTATTGATTGCACTTTTTCATATTAAACATTGTTGGAAAGGCTTTTAAAAGGTATTCAAGAGCATTACTGATGGAGGAATTGATTTTTTGTCATTAGAACAGCATTATGCAGAGGCCAGAAAAACTCAAGCTGAGCATTTTCTAAAGGCATTGTGTGCTGCACTCCTGCATTACTAGAGGTGCACATTGCTGCAGAGAGCAGAAATATGGAACAAGCCATAAAGCTTATCTTCTTCAGCCCACAGAGCTCTTCTTGCACTGTGAGATGGACAGTATATACTTACATTGTTTGAGTATTTCGAAGAAATTTGTCACGTATTTTGCATCTTTTTGTACAATGGGTATGGTATGCTTTCAGTGCTTCATTTTGTTTGGATCTGGTATGCTTATATACTTAGTCTTTATATTATATTGTAAATAATATTTATATATTTTCTCATATACAATGTTTCATTTATTAGTCTTAAGATATGTTCTTTATATTCGCACCTGTATCTAACATTGTAGTGCGGCATCATACTAATTTCTTACAGTTCATGATTTAAGTAGAGCAAATAATATTAGAATCATAGAATAATAGAATAGTTAGGGTTGGAAAGGACCTTAAGATCATCAACTTTCAACCCCCTTGCCATGGGCAGGGACACCACACACTAAGCCACATCACCCAAGTCTCTGTCCAACCTGGCACTGAACACTGCCAGGGATGGAGCACTCACAACTTCCCTGGGCAACCCATTCCAGTGTCTCACCACTCTTACAGCAAAGAACCTCCTCCTTATATCAAATCTGAACTTCTCCTGCTTAAGTTTTAACCCATTACCCCTTGTCCTATCACTGCAGCCCCTAATGAAGTGTCCCTCCCCAGCATATTCTTCAGGAAGGCAGTGCCAGAGCTTTTTGGGAGTGGCTGAATCTCTCTCTCTCTTGTAAGACGGAGCTAGTTGATGCAAATCAGTGCTTCTAGTTAATCAAAGGGGACTGAGCAGATCAACCTTGGAGAGGTCCCCATAGAGCAAATCTGTGCATGTGTAGACCCTGTTCTTCCTCATCCCCATCATAGGCAGCAGAAATACTGAGCTTGAAATGCCCTGGTCACTGTAGGCCAGGAAGGTGGATAATGCTGACCATCTTGTACTCAGTAGATGAATTCATTTTCAAATCAGTTAGTAGAGTAACTGGAGCCTTCTAAAAAAATCTGTCAGAAGTTTGATGCATAGTAAATCTGAAAGCTAAAATATGGAATAAATTATAAAATGGCTCAAGTTCAGCACCTCTTTGAAGGCTATGGGGGGGGGGGAATAGAGGAAATTGCACTTGTATTTTACACCTGCCAAATTGAATTACAGCAACAAATCTGTATAATTACAATTCAGAGACCATGGCTTATTCTCGGAAGTAGGTAATTAGAAGCAGGACTGCACCTGAAGGTTCAAATTGGATTCTTAGAAAGAGTCCCTTACATGAATATGACCCGTACAGAAACCAGTGTATTTATCTTTTCTATTTTAAGAATTTTGAATCATAATGTAAAGTGACTCATCTCTTATTTCCTCATCTCTTCATCATTGAGACACACAAGAAATTTTTCCTTTGGCTGTTTCCCTGCAAATGTGAAATCTTTACAATTTCCTCTCTTTTCAACAGAGCATTACATGTGTGCATGAAGAGGAAAACAAAACAGACCTTTTGTCTCTTGAACTATGTGTTTAATTGCAGAAAAAAATGAAGAAAAAGCTTTTGGTTAATTACAAGTTACAAAGTCAGTAACTTCTATCTCCTTTCTGCAGTAGCTAACACATTCCCCTGCTTCTCTCTCGACTCTCAAGGGTCCTTGTATGAGCTTTAAACACAGGATGAGCAGTATATTGGTGGGGAGTGCTGCTGTTACCTCCGGTTAAAAGATTAATTACTAATAGACCAAATTTTCAACTGAGTGGCAGGATTACAATAGGGTTCACGTGACTGTGTTTCTGTCTTGTGATGTAACTATGGGAACAGAGTGAAAAGAACAAAAAAAAAAATCTTTTATCTTTATCACTGATGTCTCAGTGATCTGTAAAAAAGAAATACTTCGTGCCCCTTTTCTTTCGAGGTCCTGTTGTCCCTCTAAAGAATAGACTGATGACAGTGAAAGAAGTTATGTTGTTAGTGCAAGAACTTCGTGCTATTCTGCGTTATTTAGTAATGTTTTTTGTTTACCTATGCGAGACTGAGAGCAGCTGTGACTTTCCCAATGACACAGAAGGTCTTGATCTTGCTCAGTGCTGTTAGCAAGTGAATGGGGTCTTAGTGAATTGAATACTGACCCCTAAAAAAACATCTGCTCCTGTAAGTGGCAAAACAGTCTCAACACAAGGAATTTCACTGAATTTAATTCATTGCTAATTAACACCAAGTTTTGGTTACTGGTTTTGGTATTGGAGTTGGGAAAGCAGACTTAAATTGGAGAAGCACTTCCTTAAATTTGGCTATGTTGAAGCTTGGTGTGGGATGTGCAGCTCACAGTGGTGTCATGACCATGGGGTCCACTGCAGCTTTTCCTGTAATCCTCCGAATCCCCTCACCACTAAAACCTGCCCTGTGCCCAGCTAAATCCCAGTCCCGGCTCAAAGGCAAAAAGGCTGTAATGAGCTGATTGCAGTATAAATACTGAAAGGTGGAGGCACAATAACACAAAATGTAATCAGTTCTAAGTAAGGTTAAGTCTGATGACTTTGTAATGGGGGTGCTTGAAGGTAGTTTTAGGTCCTTAGGACCTTAGTACAAAAAGTGGAAGAAAAATGAAATAGAAAAACTGGACCTGGGGATGGGCACAGTTAAACTGGCTGATGGGTGGAGGGACAGGATAATTGCTATGTTAATGAGCCCATTAAGTTGGTGTAAACATCTACTGGGGAGTATCCCGACTAGCAAATGTCCAGAATGGGAGCAGTTAAGCCACCTGATAAGTAGAGGGACGGGATGATTCCTGTTTGTTATGTTAATTAAGCTGGTGCTTCAAAGACTGCCAGCGGTGATGAAGATCGTTGGAAGAAGTAAATGACTCTCAAAGTCACGCATTTTGTATGTGTGCAGGAAACTTTCTGGAAAATGTGTAGCCCCATGTATGTCTAGATGACTATATAAGGATGGCCTGTGTGGCAATTCGGGGACGCATGTTAGGAGGAGCTATCCCCGTGCCTCCTGGCGCAGCAATAAAGAATACCTGCTTGTCAACTGGAAAACTTCGTTGGAGAGTTTGTTCCTGGAGTTTTCTGTGAATCAGTACACTGAAACCATATGGTCTATCAGAATCATTGTATCTCTTCAGAGGGTTAGAAATAGCATGTTTATTAGCTGTGATCATGCCAGAATTCTCATTTAAATGAGTATCCATAAGTATACTTCTACACCCATGCAAAAACTTTTGTGCAGTTTCAGTTGGAATATAAGTCATCATCATTCAAAGAACAGTCAAAAGCTGTTTGGTTGACCCCTGTGTCTGCAGCCCTCTAGCTATGGTCATGACTATACTTACTCTGTAAGATGATCCAATATGCATATCTATAGAAGATGCCCTATGCTTTAAAAGAACTGTTTTCTTTTAGAAAGAATTTCCTGATACTGTTACTATTTTGCACTTGTGTTAAGCTCATTTTGTCCTGACTAATTACTGTCTCTTCTCAGTGCTTACATTCTTCAGGAAGTAAGCTGTAGGAATCCTCATTATTTGCATCTTCTGTAAGCTTGGAATGCTTAGCTATTTTCCTCTTTATTCACGCATCAGTTCCTCTAGTCTTGGTTTTGCTGTGGCTTTTTGATTTTGGTGTTTTTTGAACTTGCTCCAGCCTTTCAACATAAATCTATCAAAGTGGCTCCCAGTAGTCCATATAAAAGGTGAAATTAGAATTCTGTGGATTTTTCTAGAAGTTCCTCGATGTGTAGATACTTGGGGGTGGATTGTGCAGTCTGTATTTATAGGGGTGTGTGCTTATTCTATACATAGTCTCAGTAGCATCATTGGGATAGCTCACTTCATCCTATTCTTACCACTTCCTTAATTCCCTCCTCCACTCCTCAGAATTCCTTGCCACAAACGCAGGTTTTGGCCATGGGTAGTTCTTAGTTTCTGGGAGTCCTAGTTGTGATATGACTTCTCCATTGCCTCCAATACATCAAATATCTAAGGAAAGTGCTTTAATAAATTTCCAGTTCTAACACTTGTAAGACAGACTCATTTGTATTTTAGAAGAGCATGTGTTACTTGCCAGGACCGGATATTTATTTTCTTCTGCACTATTAATTGCTTAAACTTGTAGATGTGTGAGTATATATTTTTTCTTTTCCTTGTGAAAGAACAGAAGTGAACTGTGTAGAAATATTTCATACTCAAGACATAATTTTTATTTCTGACCTCTTTGTCTTTTAATCTTTGCCTTATTTTTATTCCATGTTTGGTGGTTGGTTTTATTTTTCTCTCCC
>JAOEHX010051853.1:26846-56571 GCA_025448015.1 Bolborhynchus lineola | reverse complement strand
TTCCCCCCCCCCCCCCCCACCTTGCAAGAACCGAGTGTTTGATGTGACTTTGTTTTGGAAATCAGTAACATGCACTTTCATACTATCTGTGAGTCTCTTCATCAATGTCATTAGATATTAAGATATTTAGCTGGATTTTGATATATAAGGCTCTGCTCCATGTGGTCTGTGCATCTGTATTAACTGGCTTCTTACATATTGCAGTTTTTTACTTGGCAAATATTCTCAGCAGAAGCACCTACAGCAGTTGCTTCTAGAACTGCAGCGTTTATAGCTGGTAACCGTACTGGGTTTTTTAATGTTCTATTTTTAAATCTCCCTTTTATAAAGAAAATACATGGAACAGTTAACAAGAAGTGTAGCAAAAAACTAGCCCAGTCGAAGAGATTTTACAGCAAAATACAAAGCAGCACAGCTAATCTGTGCCTTCTCGTACAAAAGGAGTGTGTAACACGGTCTAGGCAGTAGATCCTTAGCTCCACAGACTCATACAGCTCCACTGAAGTCACTTTTAAGAGGATCTTGCCTCTGTGTTCCCTGTGAAGCTATTAATGGTAGAGCACCCAGCATATACTCTGGGGCAGCATCAAACTACACCTGTGAAAGAATGAAAATAAATGCCTGAATATATACATACATGTCTGCAAATGTGGGGTAACTGGATTTCTTAGCATATTGGGTGCAGAGGGGAGACAGTGATGATGGATGGAAAAAAACCCCTAATAAATGTTAGAAATGAACATTCAGGAGGCTTTTTTGAATTATTTGTGCAGTGTATCACAAAAACACAACAACAAAGAGGGGTCAAAATCTGGAGAACGTGGATTGTAATGGTCAGAGGCCCTTTCAAATGGTATGGAGTCCATGCCTGCATTAATCCCAATGTGGCTTGTTTCAGTAAGAGGGAGTATATTGAACACAAGAATTGTTCTGTTCTTAGTGAACTGACTGAGGATGAACACATTTCCTTCTCGTAATTGGAGAAATATAAAGTCAGCCCATTTCTCACTGCAGGGCTTCAAGTCCCAAACAGATGGGAGTTCATCCATTGTTTCACTTAAGTGACACATGAATTTGTCTCCTTTGCTGTTTAACTACTGCATCCCTGATAACACTGGCCACTGTGAAAGTAATGGTTTCCTTTCAGATTTAAATCTATTTAATAACATTGTCAAATAACAAATGCTTCTGTTGCTGTCAATACATCTCCTTTTTTTCAATGTGAGTAGGAAGAAATGACATCACAAAAACCTTGGGAACTGGTAGGAGAGCTGACTTCTCATGGCAATCTCTGTGCAATCCAAGTGCCACATCAGCCCCTGGTTGCAGAGGGAAGGCTTCTCAAGGCTAAATGATAATAAGTTATGGCCTTCCATGTTTGGTACACTTATTTCCTCTGTTATTCTCCTATCTGAGCACTTCAGATGATCAGAAATAACCAGCAAACATTTTGTGCTTGTTTATCTCTTAAGTAGTCTTTTGAATTGACAAGGCATGAAATCTTTAGACCAAAGGACAGTATTTTTCAGTAGGTTAAAAATGTCTGAAAGTCAAGAGGCTGAGTATATTTACCTCAGCCATGATTTTACTGCCATAATAAGATTTTTTTGCTTTGCTGCACCGGGACTTTAAGATTATGTTAGCTTATGCTGAGCTAAATCCAATATGGGATTTGGTTGTAAAATATACAGGGAGAGGTTTGTGGCTGCAGAAAGTCTCGACAATCCCCTTTCCACTCAAAGATATTAGTGGGTTGAAAGGAATCCATTACATAGTGCTGTCACGCAAGCCTAGCTAAAGTTTTAGTGACCTTGCTCTTCACACACTTGCAAGGCTAACTTCACAAGGCTAACCGCAAGGGTGTAACTTCACTGGGTTTCTTCCACGTGGCAGTGTTCTTTCCCTGTGGGTATTTTGGTTTTGATTGCTTTACTAAACCTTGTTTTGACCAGAAATACATGAGCTTGATGAGTGATGCTCACCTGCACTTTGGGCTCCTTTGCTCTTTCTATGTAGTAGCCATAGAAGAGACACCTTGAGAGTGTACAGCTCGTACCAAAGGTCACCCACCCATACATCAGGAGCATCTGAGTAAAGCCTTGTGCTCCCCCTCAGAAGGAGCATCCACAATGGCTGGAGCTTAACTACTATCATTTGATGATTCATTTGCAGTGCTTATTTTCTAAAAATTGCATAGCATGTTCTCAAAAGCAAGGCAAAGAAAAAAGCAGCTGTTATGAAAAGAGAGGAAGAAAAACTCACACACTAAACACAGAGCCTTAAAGAACCAAACCCACATTGTTAGGGTAGGAAAAAACCCCCTCAGAATTTGCCGTGTCTTATCTTTGAATAAGATCAGAAATAGCATTGTATTTTTGAGGTACTGTTCATATTTTAGACAATTAATTGCTACAGTTGTGAGCATAGGAATGAATGGATTTTAATTCAGTCCTTACTTGCATTTCTTACTTTTGTGGGGTTTCATAGAGTGTAATCCAGGGAATTTTTCCGTGTTGAAAAAAGATGTTCTTTTATATTCAATACTAGTGGGTTTTAGACGTGTAATATTGATACTGAAATAATCACACTGCTTTTTAAACATCAGAACCAACCAGTGTAAATTTTACTCTGTTGTATCATTGGGTACGAAGATGGACTTTATTGCAGTTCTTTTTCTTCTAGCATAGCTTTTATGAAATTTGGTTCAGAAGGAAAAAAATCAGCTTGACAAATAGAAGAGGAAAAAAAAAGTATTTTCAGTGCTGTATAATGTTTAGCAAAAAAGTATTTGCTTTCATAGAAATGTGAAATATTTTGGGTTGGAAAGGACCTTAAGACCATCTAGTTCCTACCGCCCTGCCATGGACAGGAACACCTCGTATTAGACCAGGTTGCCCAAGGCTCTGTCCTGCTTGGTCTTGAGCATTGCCAGGGGTGAAGCATTTACCACTTCTTTGAGCAACCCATTCCAGTGCCTCACCACCCTTACAGTAAAGAACTTCTTTCTTATATCTAAACTAAATCTCCCCTGTTTAAGTGTGAATGCATTACCCCTTGTCCTTTCTGTGGAAGCAGCTTCTTCCCTGTGGAAACAGCTCTTCCCTTTCTGTGGAAACAACTGAGCAGCAAAAAACTGGGCGTGAAACTGAAACTTCCCATTCAGAAATTTCATAATGTTTCATTTAAAAATTCATGATTGAATTGAAATATTTTGACATCTTGAAATCCTTTGTTTTCTTTCACCTCTCTCTAAACTTTTTGTTCCTGAGCTGCTCCAGCACTTCATCCTATGTGTCCCAGTGTATCAGGCTGTCCAGTGCAGAGGAATATCTTGCATGGTGTGTCACCAATGTGCAGCTTCTCTGCCCATTGGGGAGGTAGTATTTACTATTTACTGCTGAGATGATATTTTGTCCAAAAGCATCTCTGTACGCCAGTCTACAAAGCACCAAAATTAGAAGTCCAGGGAGGTACTCTGCTAGCCCAGAGAGAAGCAGCTTATCCCAACACAAAACCACTCAGTCTGCTTTGCAAGTGATACATTTTTTTCTGCGTAAATGAAACTTAGTTTTTAATGAAGCACTTTGTTTGGATGTTGCTGATGGAAGATCCTGGGTTTCAGCTCAAGTTAAAGCATTTCAGTGCTAAAACTCCTGTTGTTTGATTTTGTTCTGCCGACCAGCTCTCTTCTGAGATTCTCTTATTCTTCAATTGCATGGATTGTAACTGGGAAATAATCTTTGTTGTGAAGCCTTCTCTCTTTTGTTAGATGCATTCCCTGTACTTTAAAGTAGGGAGCTATGGAATCAATACTCTATCTTAAAGTGGAAAACACAGGTCAAGGTCGGTCAGATGATAAATTTTCTTGTAGACTGATACAAACATTTATGTTGGAGGTGCTGACCAAGTTGGAGCCTAGAGAAACTCAAATTCCTGTCTGTCTGTGTGTGTGTATTTAAGGGAATAACCCACAGATGAGTCATGAATGCAGCATTACTAATGACCCTACCCACACCGCAGCTGCTGAACCTTTCTGCAAGGCAGAGTGAGCTACAGACCTCCCCCAGATGCCAAGAGCATCTCATCAGTATTCCTTGGAGCTGATGGGCTCTGACAGACTTCCAAACCTGGGCCCCACCTTCTATCTGAGGAGCTTATGTGGAAAAAGACCTGTTCCCTCGCCCATATGTGATGTAGCCCACCCACATCCTTTCCTTGGCCTCACCTCCTGTGCGGTGAAATTTCCCAACCCTCTGTAATGGTTGTAGCACTGAATTTACCTTTAAGTCAAAGCAGCAGCAGAGAATCCCAGTAAATGAGTCAATGCATGCAAATAAATGTAAACCACAGAGAACGTGGTAATTTCTGTAGTCTTAATGTTCTGGCTATATGCCTATTAGCATTATTTGATGGATGAGCTTTCCTCTGACGTAGGATATATATTTTTTAAGTGACCTTTGTAAAGGCAGTTCATGTAAAAAAGGTAGAAATAGTGCAGTGTTGTTTTAGTTCTTTTGTGGCTCTTCTTATTAAGCAAGCAGTGTTTCTTCCAGGGCAACACAAAATGTGAGTTGAAAGTAGGGTGAACGCATTTAAGATCCGAGAAAGGGCATGTAGAAAGATAGAATTAAAGAAGGTTGAAAAGCAAAATTTCAGCTGAAGAAGAAAAAACTGATAAATATATTGAAAGCCTTTGATGGCTACGAAGTTTATAAAAGGGCAGCTCATTTCATTTTGGCTTTTGCTTTTAACTGTCAGTTTACTACAACCGAGGTTTTGTTTCCATTCTAAAGAACGTTTTGGGGAATGGTGTTTTTTCTGCTCTTGGCTGTGATCTGCAAAATGCATTTGAAAGATTGGCCATGTGAACGTGAGTACTCAGTGTTTTCATTAAATCTAGATTTAACAGATTTTTCTTCGTGAATTGAGATCTATCATTCTTTTCACCATTGTGTTTTGCTTTTCCGGTTTGCTACTATTCTGTCTTCTGAGCCAGTGCAAGCTCATGTTATAAAAGGAAGCTGTTTTCATTAGAATCCTGGCACTTCCCATTTGGGCTGCTGTCTAAGTCGTATGTTGTTTTGCAGTAGATCCACAGTCAGAGCTTGCTGTTTGATTGTGCCCACTCTCCCACTGCTACAAGCTACTCGCCTCTCTGAATGGGAGGTATGTGAACCTTTCCTCAAGATGCCTCTCCAGGGTTGTTCTTGTGGATATTTGACCTTGCAGATGCTTCTCAGAGTTGCTCAGTTTGCTACTGCATATTTGGAAATATGTTTGGCTTTTGCCAAAACTCATTTGTTGTGTTTGCAGGCTTAAGCAAGCCTTTCGTACTTGCAGTCATTCCTACCATCTTAGTTCCTGTGAACACAGGTGCTGTTGCTGGTCTTAAGTTTTAAGGAGGGTGGTGATCCTGATTCCAACACAAGCATTGCCAAGTAGAAGGGCTGTTTTTATGCAAGACTCTGTTCCCCTTTTCATTCTCAGTGTCAGCTGTAAGAAAACATACTCCTTTTGCATTTTCAAGAAGGATGTTTCAAAGGCATTTGGTCCTGGACTATCACTTCAGAGGAATGTTCTGAGTGACAGAGCAGCCATGCACCTACTTCATGTTCCTGCCTCCAGAGGCATATGAGTTGCTGGAGAAGACTCTGTTCTCCTGAATGACCAGATCCAAAAGCCTTTGAGTTTAAAATCAAGGAAAGAGGCTCCATGGTAGTGCTGGTAACAGTTCGCGGCCTGCTGAGCTGTGGTTTGGAAGTGACCATGAGGCTTTTCAGGATCTAGGAAGGCCAGTTGGGTTAAAATAGTCCTTTGTTGCATTGCTACCATGTTGATGTGAAAGTTTTAGTGATGAATTGGGGGTATGAATTCAGGAACTTTGGGCTTTAGTTACTTGCTGGCTGCTCCACAAGGGAGGTGGAGTTCTCTGTCCCTGTGCAAAACTATGAACCCTCAGAATACTGGACTTCTTATTAACGCACGGCTTCTAGATGGTAGATATTTTTTAACTAAACCAATGTTATCCTTTATGGTACTACAGAAAACTTTGGAAATAAAGTATATTAAAAAAACCCAACAAACCAAACCCAATATAAAAGTTAAAAGCCACAATTTTTGAGCCAGTACTGTGATTTAGATTTCAGGGTGCTTTATGTTAATATTCTCCTTTTTCTTTGGAAAATAAAATTAGTGTCAAACACATCTTTTATCTGGAATTAGATCAGGCACCAAAGAAGCTCATCTGGAACATTTCAGTTCTGCTATACCACAGACCTATTTGAAGTCTAGGGCTTAATAAAGTAATTTTTACCACTTAGGGGTAGCAGTTTGGATTAGAGTTGCGTATGTAGCAGTATTCCTTAATCTGAATTAATTGATTCCAGGAACTGAAAGTCAAGTGCATGAATCTATTTTATGAGGAAAGTTAATGGATTTTCAGCTGGTTTAAAGGAGATATGAGCCAACTTGCATCAGCATAAGCTTATTTTTCATACTTGTTGAGGAAATTACTGTGTGATTTTATTCCTTCCTTCTCTAGCTTGTGTATTTGAAAATGGGAATCATGTTGGTTTTTTAGCATCATTGGATGTTCACATCTAAAATCAAAAGGCAATCATATTTTAGAAGGCAAGTGAAAAATCAAAGCTATCTCTTCCTTGTGAGCTGTGTTGTGAATAGGATGGTTTGCATTGCAGAGAATTACGATATGTGTGTTTGTTACTTAAGGAAGAAAAGCTGCAAACAGGCTCAGTCAACTGCTGTGCTGAGTTTCATTCTGCCTTTGTCTTTTGCTCCCACAGCAGGAGGAAGGTATTTCTAATTACATTCTTCAGTATTTGACAAAATACGACTCTGCTGTGACTTCCAGACTTTGCTGAGGATGGATTAGGAGTTAGGGAACAGTGGGAGCTGCATGCATGGTCAGAGCAGTGTGGAAAAGTTTGCACTAAGCTTGACCCATATCACTGCTACCCATCTATCATCATTCACGATCATGAGTTAAAAATACAACTTAGATATTGACAGGGTATTCTAGCAGAGGATTTTGGGTTTTTTAAAAGATTTTTTTTAACTCCTTTTGAAAATCCTTCTAAGAATTAAAACCCGTCATTATCTTTTCAAGTGTACTTTTTTATAGTAATTAGAATAGTAGAAATATATACTTGTAGAATAGATGTGAGTAGGACAAATGATCTATGGCAGCACTAACTTTATGCAAAGAGCCATGATATGCAGTCCAGCGGAATTCTTGCTGTGTGTGAGGTTTACTGCATGTGTTTTTAGCCACCCCTGGCTCAGAGCCTGGGATAAACACCTTCATCTTCTTTTTGGGCAGGTAAAGTGAAGCTGAGAAATGGTTTTCCTGAGACCTTTTCAGTGAAAATCTAATACCAAATTGTTTCTGCTGATTTCATTAGAGGTGCTGGCAACTGGATTGCTATTGATTGCCTTTTATATTCGATTCTGCATTTTAAAAAGTTGTAAAAAAAAAATGACGGTGATATACATGTGCCTTAGTAGCCCTCTGTCAGATGTGAAGGAAACTGCAGTTTATCAATGACATGTTAATGGCAGAGAAGCCAGTGACTGCTCACAACCCGAAGGCCCTGATCCTACAACTTCTTAAGATTTGTGTGTCCTTATTAATGTAAGTAACTGCACTGGACGTCATGGGATTACTTATGTCGATAAAACAAAGTGACTTCGAGTGATCCTTCAGTCAGTACCTTGGAAGCTGTTCATGTAGGATGATCAGATAATCAAAATGTAGGACGATCAGATAATCAAAATAAGAAATACAAGTATGAGAAAGGTACCAGTGCTCTTCACACTGGAAGTTTCCCTGTGCTTTCCAGCTCACAATAGCAAAGCATGTAAGGTTAATAATGTAGAAGTAATTCAGTTTGTGGTGTTAATCATTACAAATTGTTTTGTCTCTTTTGTGGCCAGCTCATGTGGCTGGCTGAAGTCAGGCAGTTATGTCACTTAGGTCAGGCAGAGTTTTCATTCATTTCCGCCAATTCTGTATTTTCTCTTTGCTTTGTGTAGGCCTGATTTTTTTTAAAGCAATATGGTTGATACCTGTGACATTTTGTTACCTTCTTTAGCATGCTGATTGCATCAGACACAGTCCTAGGAGACACAGAGACATCTTCAGATCCTGTTTTGGCAAAGGAATTAAAAGGGTGTTTAGATCATGTAAAGGTACTCAGAATCTGATAATGCTTATGTGTACAGCAGAAGTCTACAGCTCAACTGAAGGTGGGCCTTTAGGAACTCAGCCAGCTGATGTGAGAGCCTCTAAAGATGACACCTCGTCATCCTCACCCTCCTTTTCACCCACTGTACGCCGCCCTGTCTTCCCCCTCATTTCCCCTTCAGGACTACCTTATGGATTTGGTCACCAGACCAGCATCCCAGGGCCCCAGTTCTCTGTGCTGTAGGAAAACAACAAAACACTCTTCAGCAGTTGCTGCATCAGCCATAGCTTTTCTTCTGTGATGAAGGTTATTCTGAGAGTTTTAACAGCCCCCAGTTGGGAGGGGGGGCGGATAGGACATTAAGAAGTGTCTTTGTTTTTCTTCTTTTGTGTCTTTCCAGATTTTTCCCTTTTGTTTTGACTTCTGTCTTCTTTTGTTTTAACTCTACCCCTTATTTAGTCACAGTAGTTAGAAAAAAAGCCCAAACCAAAACACAAAATATCTTTTGAAGACAAATATTTTGAAAACTGGAAAAATTAGGAGCCGTTCATACAGCTTTCACTGAAAATGAAAGTATTTTCAGGCAGTAATAATGTTTATAGTTTAATTGACTGTGCTGTGTGCACATTAAAGATGGTCCTTCAGCTTACGTCTCCCACGGTAGGTAGTTGCACCAAACCTGAACTCTCTAGTCCTTGACTTTTGTTGTAATTAGGTGAAAGAACCAGATCCACTTTGGCCAGAGCCCTAAGTGAGAAGTGATTGTGTTCCAATTGTGTTCCAGACCTGGAAGTGTTTGAATTATGAACCTAAGGCCACTGACCAAAATGGTTTGAAGTTCCTCTAATGGATTTTATTACTGATGTTAATAAATGTAATTTTTTTGAGACACATAAATACCGTCCCATGATAGTGCTGTTGTAACTCTAATAATGTGTCTGTTCTCTGTTAATCTCAAAATAAATCAATAGCCATTCTATTTTCTTTTTGCTTTCCTGGTGGCAGTATGTATTGATAACAAAAAGAGCCAGCTGGGAGATCCTTGTCAAGGCAAATTATTTTTCCAGACAGTTTTTTTGGCTCAACTACTATCCCCAGTTGCACTGCGGTGACTTCCACCAAAGTCTTTAGAAAAAAAAATGTGTGTAAGTAACCTTGGTGTGGTAGTGATTTTCATCTCATTTCAGTTTCCTTGTGCTACTATGGGAACACAAGAAGGAAAAGACTATTACTTAGTTACTGTATGCTGGTATGTGTTTTCCTATAAAAAATAAAACCAAAGTTTGGCGGTTTCTCCTATGTTGCATCCAGAGTGATGTCTGTGCGTTGCTATCTAGCTGAATTCAGTACCAGGCTTGAATGTATCATTTTCTGATCATGAGTCAGTGATGCCCAGACATACCTAGTCAAGATGGCTGAAAAATGATATCCCATAGGGGGCTTAGATTGATCGGGAAGAGACTGGAAAGATAAAATAAGCTGCCTGCAAGGGAAACAGATTGTTTCCAAAGTGCAGCAAGCAGAACTTGTTGCTCCTCTTCTCCTGAGTGTTAAGCTACTTTCTATCAAGACATCAGGTGATGGACCATCCTCAGCCTGCTCCAATAACAATATCTTTGACAAAGCATGAGCATACTTCTCCCAACATAATTTCCTTGAGCATACTTTATCCAAAAACAGTGAAATGCATGACATAAAAATACTCGAACTTACTGTCCTACTCTCCCTGATTCCTATACAGTTTGAGGAGAAGTACAGCCTTTATTTTGCTATGTTGTTTGCTAATTTGTAGTTGAAGGTGATATTTTACAATAAAAGCAAAATATGCACCACTGTAAGTTCCACTTTCAATGGTCCTTGACAGTAATGCTTTACAGTAGCCTTTATTTTGGACAATCTTGCTTTCCAAAATAAAATTAAGGCACATCATGTTAAGATTTATCTTAGGTTCTGTCTTGTTTATAGTTTAAACTGTTCCTTTTCCCCTCTTTTCGTTTGTAAGCTACTGTTAACCCCTGGTAGTGGTCAGTGTTTAGCCCCTGGTTTGTACTCTCAAGTAGCATGTCACTGTTAGGGGACAACTCATGTAATGGTTGAATGTCATGTATCTGCAGTAAAGGGCTTGGGTCAAACAGCATGGGCTGGACAGAATAGTTCCAGTAGCACTTCCCTTTCTACAGTGCTAGAGAAAATACTGAAAAATGTAGGAATGAAATAAAAGCCTGTGGTTTTTTCTTTCCTTCAACTTCTGTGTGAAAAACTTGAACTCATAACTCAAAAGATCAGATTTTTATCTAAAATATGCCTTTGAATAGAACAGATATTAAACTTGAGTAAAACATGGTGTGACATGTGACCCTAAATTCTTACCTCTGGTTACACATGAAACAGTTGATTCATAAATTAGCACCAGTATATTCTCAGGTAAGGAAGTTCAGTCCTAACAAAATGTGTGCATGCAGTAAAGAAACCAGCATTGTTTTTATTGTTTGAGGACAGGGGATTGTAAGTAAAGCATCGTTACATGAAGTCTGTAGAGTTTAGGCGGACACTCTATTAACGTGTATTTATGGTTTATTGCATATGAATGTTTATAATGTTTGGTTCCTCCAAACAGTACCAACTAGGTACCATGCGAGAGCCTGTCTGTCTGTGTTACCATCCATCCATAGAAACTCCAGTGTCAAGCCACAGTTGCACTTTTATGATTCATAGCTGTTAGAAAGAAAAGTGTATTAGTCATCTACTTCATTGCCCTTCCTATATAAAATTATTCTATATTGTGCTGTACATTTACTACTTTTTTATCGGTCTAAATTTAAATTACTGAAGTAATGGAGCTCTCCCACTGCTATCCTCAAGAAAGCATTCCAGAGCATAATAGATGTCCTGTCAAGAAGTATACTAATTTCCTGGTATTAATTTTTCCTTTATTAACTGCGTTTCAATGTGCTGACTACTGTCTTCTGTGCATTTTCCCATGATCTCACTTCAAAACTTAAGCTTTGCATGCTGCAAACATGTCTTTGTTTATTTTCAGCTACCTTATGTGCATATGAAGGGGTAAAAATTAACCTCTACAAGCTTATAAATTTGACCTGGGTTTAGTAGGAGTAAGGCAATAAAACTGCTAAAATTACTTGGTTCATTTTAGAGCAACACATTTTTGCAAAAGCTCCAAAAGTAATTGCAAATAACAGCTATAACTTCATATGAGCTGGAAGTTGGTTTCCTGGGCCACTCTTTACAAAGGATGGTTGCACTATCTGAATATAAGCAGGCAGAGTTAAAGTAAAACCTTGCGTAGACTTTGATTTTAATTCAAGTTTTCTAGTTTATCTAGAAATAGATATCTGGAAATCTGGATATCTAGTGGATTGATAGGATAATTCATACAGCTGAAGAATTTCGTTTCCCAATGGAGGTGTACTTCTGTGTGAGCTTGCCTAGGTTGTTTTAGTGCAAACTTTAAACCAAAGTGTTGGCTCATGCTACCTGTTATTTCACCCCTGAAATGGATGAAGAGTGCCCACTACTCATCACAAATGCTTGGTACAAGATGGTGGTTTAAGATATGTTTTTCTGTTTTGCAATCAGATGATCTTTTTTACCTCAGGTAAAAGACAGTAGCTTAGCACAAGGTACATTATAATTCATCAGTCAGTCACTCACCTGACTATATTTTAAACCTGTTTTCAAGGAGTATCAGTTGAATTAAAAAAGAAATAATTCTTAAGTGGAAATAACTCACATACGGTTTTCGCCAGCTGGAGGGAGGTTGGAACTAGATGATCTTGAGGTCCTTTCCAACCTTAACTAGTCTTACGATTCTGTGATTCTACGATTCAGCTTGCAGGAATAAAGTCTGACTTAGATTGTGCAACTTTACAATGTCTTGTAGTAAATATATATGTACTTAAGGGGCTCTACTCGATAGAACAATGAGTAAGTCTCATTTCACTCCTGCTTTGTAAACTGCCATCATGAATTTCCTTGCAAACTTTTGATTGCATGAACAATTCTCAGGTGTCTTGTGTGCTTCTAGCATCAATCTGTTTTCTCTCTCTTGGTCTTTGACAAGTCTGTGTTACACTGGCCTTGCCCTACCTGCCAGCCCTCTTGCTGCTGAATTTTCTGTATAATTCCAGTTCAAAACACTCCGTCTTCCTCTTTGGACAAAGATTTAGCCATGTTGTCATATTCTGGATGTGAGCTGGTTCTAAAAGCTTTAGAGTTCATGAGTTTTATTAAGGATCTGTCATTCTTTTCCCATGAAATGACTGTGTTTTATACTATAGTATTTCCCTAGGAAATGCTCAAAGTAGAACTCAAGGATTTTGAAAAGGAAATGTTTTCTAACTGAGGCTAAATGTGGGCAAGAGCATAAATAGAACTTGATTTTACAGAATACATTCTGTAGTTGCGGTATCTGCTTTATGGAGGACAAAATGAATACCTGCAATGCAGAGAATAAGACAGCAAACATGACTCTGCCCTTTGCTCAACAGTATCGCTCACTCCTTGAAATATTTGACTCTTTAAATGGCCAGCTTATCAGTCCTTTGGAGTCAGTGAGAAGACTGCAAATGCCATCTCCTGTTGTTTTGGTGCGTTCAGTGTTCCTTTCTAAATATTCAGGGAAGCCATACAAGGGCAACAAGACAAAAGGCAACCAAACAGTTAAGAAAAACTGGACATCTTAACTTCTTCAGTCTTTGACAGGTTATTTGTAAAAGCTGGGTAGACACTTTCTTTGGAGATAACACACCTTAATGTACTTTGTTAGCTCGTTTTCAAGAGCCAGTGTTATTCTGTAAAATGGAATAAAATGAAAGTCAAAATGAAATCAAATCAATTTTGGGTTTTGTCTCAATATTTGCTCTAATTGACATTGCTAAGGTTGGTGTGAAAACATTACAAGAAGCATGATTAAATGTTGAGTATTTGAATAGACTTTTTCATAGCTTTAACTGCTCAACCTGTCTTTGCTTAGAATATGATCTTATTGTCACTGAAAGATCAGACTGTCCCATTTGTTAACTCTAACTGGTTTGCAAAAGGTAATTGTTCTTTTTAAATTTTAATGGATCTTCAACTTTGTGTGATAAAGCTGACTGTGCAAAATACATGAAGTGGCATTAGGGTTATTTTATGTAGTATAACTGACCATACATAAAATTCTTGTAGCAAATGAAACCCTTACAAATTAGTCTTTTGTCCCCTTCATTCTCATTGGAGTCTGGGCAAGCAGAACATTTGGACATTCCATATATTTAGCAGTCTTAATAGGATCTGTGCAGAAAAAGTAAAAGTACTCACTGGGTATTCTGGGAGTATTTAATTCTACTTTACCATTGTCTCAACTCACATCTGTAGACTTCTTGCCAAGAGCTAGGTCCAGGTTAACAGCCTTTGAAAATAGCAGGTGTGAAGTAGCTGCTCTGAATAGAAAGGAAAGATCAGTACAGAGAAAGTAAGTTTTCTAAGGCACTGCCACAGATATGTTTATTGAGGTGAACCTTATGTGCTGAATTGTATTGACTAGGAGAGAAGCAGGAATTGGCTTTGCAAATCAAAATGGAAGTCTTACTGTAAAAAGTAATAATAGAGAGTAGGTTGGAATACTGCTCTACTCAGCATTTACATTCAAGTCCTACTATGTTCTACCACCCTTGTGTTATATTGTGTATTTTGCTATGAAGGTTTATTTATCTATATAAAGCCTTTGTATGAATTTGTCTTTGGAAGTGTGCTGTGAAAATGGTGACTTTACAGGTTTATATGATGAATTCTGTGTTGGCAGATGAATGATTTAGTAGCTCAGAAAAAACAACAAAATGCCAACAAAGGCAGCAGAAGTATCTCTGCAAGAGTGCACAGAGCTGAGATTTCTAACCAGGGAATGTAGGTGTCATGTTCTGGTGTCATGTCTTGGTCATCACGTGATGAAGTCAGGCGATGGAAGACTTGTGACCTCACATCAGTAAGAAATTAAGATATAGGACAATGACATCAGGTGTAAGGGAAGGGTTCACGCTGAGAATAGCAACTGTGAAGGCATGTGTATCTACAGTCTAAAGTGTAAAATCATTCAAGACAAAATTGCTTATAAAGTAATTTGCTCTCTTAGTTTGCCTCAGGAAAAATCTTCTTAAGATACTGTGGAACAACTTAGTCTAACAATTAAAGCAATTGCAAACCTGAGTGCATGCAGAAAAGCAACTCATTTTTGGCAAAGGGAGAAATTATTTATTTCTGTCACATGCTAATGAAGTGTCGTGTTTTCAGGTGGATAAACCCCCAATTTTGCTAACTACTCATCTGCCTTTTCTAAACTTCCGTGAGTTTGAAAACTATTCTGAACTCTTGCTAGCAAGTTAACATGCAAGTTCTTGGTAGTTGCGTGGCAGCGTATAGACTTCAGATACAGAGTTTGGCATACTACATTAGTTTGACCATTTGGTTATTTTATGTGCAAGTCGCCTATGCAATTAAGTGTATGTGACTCCTTCTGCTGGTAATTCTGTCATGTCATAAATGCAGTGACCTGCAACAGAAGAGGTTAGTGGCTTTGGTGTCCTGATGCCTTTTGTCTAACAGAGGTGTAAAACAGACACTAAAGGGCTGTATTTGTGGTGTTCTTTGTCTTGTTCAAAATACTGGCAGCTAAGAAAGTTTGAGGACATAGGATACACAGAGATCTCGTTTTCTTCTAAGTGAAGAATACTTCTGTTCTAGTGAAAAGGACCTGGTTTAATCATATGAAAAGTATTTTCAGGGTAATTTAAGGGTAAGTAAATATTTATTACTGGTGCAGAACCATAGTAAGCTGCAGCAGAATTTTATTAAGAAATGACCTTATATTTAATGATTATGTTATAAACTGAAACTGCAATAATCTACTTTCAAAATACAAGTCGGTGACTCTCATCACACTGTAGTAAAGGCTGTCATGTAGGAAGATGTGGAGTAGTCTAAAGGGAATGCTTCTGGGAGCTGGCAATTAACACTTCCTGAGCACATAGCTTTCACACCAGTGCTTCCTCTGCATGTGGCAGAAGCATTAGGAAAACTTTTATTGTTTCATGTTTGGGTTGGTTGTTTTTTTTTCCAGTAACAAAATTCATGGTTACTGAAGTTTAATTTATGTATGCGTTAGATAGGAAGCTCTAGGTGTTTGTGCATAAAACTGTAGGAAGTATGTTAAATGGTTTTCCTACCCTTAGCATGAAATTTTCAGAGAGGGCCACCACTCCTGTGTGACAAATGCGTGCATTGACCAAGGGCTAGAAGAGATTTAACACTTCAAGTTGAGTATCCCACCTCTTTGCTTCACAGTTGGAGTCAGCTGGTGCTATGAGTGCTGTGTGCTCAGAACCTGCGGATTGAATCCCGTGATCCTTTCCCCTGACTTCCTCCTAAATCCTCCTATATGACAGCATCTTTGCAGATAGCAAACATCTCCTGAGTGCTGTGGGAAAGACTGCACAGAAGTACCCCTGGGTAGCTTCTCTGTCCTTGATACTCCTTTGCACATTCATTTTCTTCTGTGAAGCAAAGGGCCTTTGTGCTGTAGTTGTGGACCAGGATTGAGTGTCACTTCACCTATAGATCCACTAACATTGATGGAAATAGCACACATACGTTTCTTGTAGGATTTACCTCCACTGTTGTTTGAGTGTTCTATAGGGAAACCCCTTAAATACCAGAGGCCAAATATATTCTCATATATAAAATACTCAAATAAGCCAAAAAATCCAATCCCTGTCCAGGTTGTCGCCATCCCTTTTTTTTTTTGCCTGCACCTTAGATCTGACATTGATTTAAGATAGCAGATAAATATTTTTGTGCATTTTGGAAATCCAACAGTGAGCACATTTTCATGCATCTTAGGGACGAGCTGAGGAGTTTTTATTATCTGAGTACTACTTGCATACCGCAGACAGATTTTTTTCCTTCTACTAGTATTACTGTAGTGTTTGCTTAAAAGGAATTGTTGCAGAGAGATGTTAGTATGACATCTTTAGTCCCTTGGGGTTTTAATGCTCAGATTAATGTTTGCAGTTCTGCAGGGACCTGATTGGTGCCCTTTGGTTTTGAAAAAATTAATTTTATCAAGTGGACGTTGGCAGTACAAGTCATGTATTGCTATTTTGCTAATCCCTGAGTGTCCTGAGATGCAGACTTGCAACCTTTTGCAGGGTAGAAAAGGAGTGGGCAAGCTGTGGATATTGGTACCACTGCCATGGGAGGGTCAGAGTTAAAAATAACCTGTATTAGATTTACAGTAAAGTCCCTATAAAATGAGGAGCCTTCTCAACAAAACGGAGCCCCCGTGGTGTTTGGCTGGCAAGTGTTTCTGGAAGAGCGTCATCATGGAAAAGGGCTGCCAGCAAGACGGAATAGCAGAAAGCAGATTATCAGCTCCCCCAACCAAATGGCCTGAGGGATGAGAGGGCAGGTGTGGGTTTTGGCGCTTATCCCATAATGACTTTCCCCTCAATAAACATTTTCTCACAGCAAAATCTGGTTAGAAGGATCCCAAGCAAAGCTGCACACTCCCATTGCAGGATTTGCTGTAAGGAGAAGGAGCGAGCCTGCGGTTGTTGTGGTTCTGTTTTACTGCCCTGTTAAATGTGATGGCTTACTGCTATTTTTAATTCAATTATTTTGTGAGAGTGGAGGTGATAAAACAAATTGTTTCTGTGCTTCATTCACACACCTAATGGCAAAACAGTGCGAGGGAGCTGCAAACTGGAATTTGCATGACGTAGAGCAACACGATTTTCCAAATGCACATGCTTGGAGTATTCTGAAAAGCTGACACTTGCTAATGAACCCACTTTCATCCCCATTTCTGATTGTATCTAATTATAATTTATAGCAAGAGTGCGTTACGCTGTGAACACTCTAGGTTCATTTATGCTATCCCCTGGTTTTCATTGTAAGTCAAAGAAAACCTGACTGAGGGTGTATATGTGACCTTGAAAAAGGTTTTTTGCTGTTTCAGCAGAGGTAGGAGGGACCACAACAGAGAGCAAAGTTTCTTAGCAGGGAGTAGGAAAAGAGACCAGGGATTGTGTAAATTGTGGTGGGATTTGCCCATAGTCATCCAGATAGAAAGCTGCAGGATTAAAGAGCCCTGCAAGTAGAAAGCTAAGAGCTTGAGTTGCAGGGCCACAGGGAATGCTGAATAGTGTGAGAGAGATTTAATAAGCCAAGTAGAAGATTGATGGATTTTATTTCCCTTCTGATTTTTGCATTGAGAGTAGGAGAAGGCAGCATGGGTAATGTGAGACTCTACTCCAAGAGAAGGAGGAGAATGCAAACTGCCAATAGGTGTAAGGGTGGACTCTTGATGAGCATCCAGATTGTGTGCAAGTGGTACCAGTGAGACATGGGTGCATGCGCTGCTGCTCCAAGAAGGGTAACTGAGGCAAGAGATAGGCGATCTCTTAATGTTAATTGACGTACCTACATATTTTGTTTATGATTGCTCATATAGCTGCTTCATAATTAGTTCTGCCAGCTCTTGGTTTCCCTATGTTTTGAGGAATGACAGCATATTCTTACATTTACTTCTGTTTACACTAATTAAATACTAGTAAACCTGTCTACCTAAAGGACAAATTATAGTTCATCTTTTCCTCAGCTCTGTGTTGGGCATCTCTGTATTCTAAACTATTAAAGCTCCTTTATTTTTTATGTTCTTCTGTCTTACAAACAGTTATGTAAGTTTATAGTCCTGCATAATTTAGCTGTGCATTTCTCACATTGAACTCATATAGAGGAAATCATGACAAATTATGTAGGAGGAGGATTTCCAATTATTCAAGGCCCAAAGTTATGGAATTATATAGAGATTTATATTTTCATTAAGCAAAATCATGGCATCTCCAGAACATCTTCATTACATACGAGCTTGAATATACATGAGAAAAATCATTATCAAGATTATGTACCTGAACTTATTATTAGAAAATATGTATATATACATGGTTGGAAAATAACATTAGGCAGCATAGCTCTTAGAAAGCAGAAACCTATAGTAGCAAGATAATTCCTAACAACACAACGCTGAAGATCCTCAAAGTAGACTGTATGTTGTCCACTGCCAGTGTAGAAGGAAAAGAAAAACATTTTTCAAGTAAATGGGATATCAAATGCCTGGGATATCATCCTTAGCACTTTGGTTGTTATTTGTAAATGTGGTTAGTGGCTCTGCAGGCTTGGTGCAGACCAGTTGTGTCCCCAGTCCTTGCTGTGCCACCCCCTATTCCTACCTGACTTATTTTATGATAAAGGCAGAAAGTGTATCAGCCCATGGTCTTGCAGTCAGCAGTGGTGTACGCTGAACGATTGTCTTCCTCTCCTTTCCAGACCTACCTCCTGAATAAATTTTATAGTGTCCAACCATTCCAGTTGTGCAGGAAGAGGACTGCTTCCAGGGCTCTGTGGGCAAAGACCTGCTGTGATGGAGCAGGGGTCTGTTTATTACCTAGCTAGTGCAACTACAAATAGAATTGCCTTTCTTGTAAGTATACAGATTAATCCAGGGAGGGCTCCTGTGTGGTCAACCATGCCACAGAAAGTCAGAGATAATGCTAACAAAAAAAGGAGCCATCAGGTACTGAGTTGGTAGAGAGTTACGTGCCCATTCACCTTGTCACACTGAGGCTTCCAGCTGGCTCTGGCAAAGAGAAAGTAGATTTGTGCTTGGAAACACATCTGGAGGTGGAACACAGATCATGTGTGTAGGTCTGGCTGTAAAGTAGAGTGTAAGAAGCAGTATTAACTGCTTGGTTATGTCTCTGAAGCAGTAGCAGTCATGGAAATTTGGCAGAAGGTATTGCCGTGCCACATAACCTATGTCCTCCTTGTCTTTCATGCTGAGAAATCCTTAGTCTCTTGGGAGGGTTTTATCTTATCCTACAAAGCTCTGTGAATGGTACTGCAGAAATGAAATACTTTTAACATACTGTACCCATAAAGGGCTTGGCATCCTCACTGGTGAGTTTCATTTACCTCACGGTGCAAGGCAAGATACCCCTACACACCTAGGGTTGTGGGGGGAACATAGGGCTGATTTTGTCGTGGGTAGACAAAAATCCAGAAGTCTAAATCAGAAATGCAGATGAATGTCTTTTAACACAGGGTATATTTTGATACCCACCCTTATCTTTCCAACCCTAACCATTCTATGATTCTATGGTCTTTTAAAGATCTTCACTTTTGCTTCCTCTCACTTTTGTAGTCTTAATTCTGTCTCTCGTAATAGCTCAGTTCTAGTCCCAGAGGCATGAAATGATAAATCCAAACATGCTGTATTTAGACTTCTGCCCCATGGCCAGCACAACCGATACGGCATTTCAGAGACTGAGGGAAGTGAGCCACATTTGCCTACGGGAAAAAGAAAGAACTGCGGCAATACAATGACGTAAGGTTTATCCTGCAGGTTCACCTCAGGTTACAACCGGATCTAATTCAGCGTGCTCTTGTCAGTACAGCTTAGTTCAGCTAAACCAAGAAAATATAGTTCAAGTCTGCATACAGCTAACTCCCACATAAGGCATCAAAACCTTTCCAATCTCATTTTTTATTGCAGGATTATTTCTTTTTTTTTTTCTTTTTTCCCCATTTGAAGAGCTGTTGGGCCCGAATAATGTGGTTTATTTATCTGTCTCTTACCAAGTGAAAGTAGTTCTATGAATTTGATTAAAAAAAACATCTCAGAGTCAACAGGAGAATCAAAATATTTCAAGATGTACCCACACATCAGATGCTGATGAGGTCATCCATAAGAACATTGTTGGCTGGGGCCTCTGCTCATTCTCGGGGCACATTTTCTCACTAGGAAGAAAGGTCCTGCTCTGCAGTCTGTAGCATGTTTTGAAATAGTCCTTTCAGGTAATGATATATTAACCCGCTTCTTTGTTTTAATTGCAGTGGACTCTGAGAAATCACTTGCATAAATTTCACAGCAGTGAGAATTTTTTTGTATCTGTAATACTTCTACAGTTTGACTCTTATCACAGTGTAGTGGCAACTTCCATCAGCCAGAAGACCTTGCAACAAATGGAACTGCAAATACTCTTAATGCAGTGGCAGATCAGAAGTCAAGTCTCCATTGAAGATGTCAAGGAGCTCAAAGAAGTGAAATAATGTATCTTGACCCAAATATAGGCCAGAGTGTTTTTACATACCTAAGCAAGTTGAGTTGATGTGTGCTTGCTGCCTTCCTCTTCAAGTGCTGCTAGCTACTGGCAGTCAGAGCACAAAATGCTTTAGAAAGCAAAGTTTTATGGTACACTCCCAAGGCTGTAATCTTTTTTCTTGAACAGAAGGTTTAGACAGAAAGCTCTTGGTTGAACTTCAGTGTTAACCAAACATTGGTGTGTTGGATCTGACCCAGCACATTGTTCTTGACAGTGCTCAGGAACTGGCCAGTTGATGGTTATGGAATAATGTGACAAAAGGGGGATTTTCTTAATCCCTGGGGATTCTCCTTAAGGGGAGTGTCTTAAACCCTGACATTTAATCATTGCTTCAGGAAGTATGAATGTTTGTCTTCTATTGCTTCAAAAAAAGCAAGGTTCATTAAGGATTATATTCTTTCTTTTTAAAACAAATGGGTTTCTAATGGGAACATGCAGGAATTCATTAACAGTCTAATGAATATTTTTTTTATAGTCCTTTTTGGTCTCAATTATGTTATGCTGCAGACAGCTCCACCGGGTAAACTAAGCTTGCAATTTAAAAAGGTAGAACAGGATTTTCCTTAATCTCTTTTGAATTTGCCTGTCAGTTTAAAACTGTTTGTTTAACTTTTCTTCCGTATCTCCTTAATTGTTCTGTCCTTTGGCTGCAACATATTCTTTTTCTTTTAGTATGAGAAAATAAATTCATTTCTCTTCTTTTTACTATTTACAGTTTGTATACAGCTTTCCTACATTCGTTATCTCTCTCCTCATTTTCCTCCTCTCCAAACAGAAGTCAGTTTTTATTCATACAGTTGATTTCCCAAGACTCCTGGTGGTTTGTCTTCCTGAGGTCTGAACCCTTTCTGTGGCTGCTCCTTTTGCAGTCCCATGTGCCTGTAGCATTCTTGATGCCAGGTTTACAGTGCTTTCATTTTGTTTGCTTAGGTGGAGGGAGTCTCCACAACCCCCTTGAGCGTTGAGCGCTGTGCTTGACATTGCCAGTGTCATCCGAAGTGGCTCAAACAGGTAGCACCGTCAGGCTGCTCTCAGAGGGGATGAGATCATACATTCATTCTGCCTCCGTGATGGATTTGTCTAACTCTCTCCAACTCTAGCTGACTTTGATCCCATATAATGAAAAGACTTAAAATAGATTGTGGAAGGGAACAGAGAGAGGCTTTAATTATTTACTGGCTGGGTTGAATGTGTACCTTTTGTAAAGAGACTTCTTTTGTTGTGTTTTGTCTATTCAGTTTTCATTAAGCCAAATTTATATCTTTGTGTTCAGCGTTGATTCAGATGCTGGGCCTGATTAAAGAGGCTTTTGAAGGAAGGTGCATTTTTTCTTCTTTGACTTAGTTATTTTTTTACATTTCCTAAATGGAATCAAAATTCTCCCTGGATAATGGTTAGAATTTTAGTTGCAGTAGTGCTAGGAGGTCCAAGCTCAGATTTTTAGTTTAAATACCTAGAAACATGTCACCCATCGTAAACCCACTGATGGCTAGGTAGACAAAAGAGATAAAAAAAAAGAGGGAGGAAATAGATTTGTAAATTCCCAAATTCATACAGCAAACCTGTGGCAGAGCTAAGATATGATAAGGTCTCCTACCTCTGCTGGCATGGTGTTGAACTGCAAGCCTATACTGTCCCTGCTGTATTCACCCCATGGGTTAGTAGAAGCGCAGTGTGGTGGTCTCTGTGACACAGGGATGCTGTGACAGCCTGCATTTCAGTCGTATTCCCAGTTATGAAAGCAGCTGCCACCATAGAACATAGAATTGTGTCATCTTGAACATTTTGATGATGTGACTTTACCCTTTTCTAGAAACAACAGAGATCTCATCTCCCTGCCTGCTCAGGAGGGTTAATGCAGGGGATGAATACAGCTCCTCTGTGAGCGTCTTGGCCTGGCTGGTTGTGCAGAAGGAGGCCATTGTCATTCCAAGCCCTTCTCCTTCTCTGGATGCTGGGTGGTGCCCCCTGAAGGCAGAGGAAGAGGGGGCAGGGTAGATGGGCTTTTGGTGCACCACTTCTTGTATCATTGTGTTTACAACTAGGAGCAGCCTTGCAGTTACCTCTGTAGTCTTAAGCAAAAAGCTTGCTTGTTTTATTTTGGAAGCTAGTGTCTTCATTGTGTGCATGTCTGTGAAATCTGCATGCTGGAGCTGTGGCTTGAGGAACCCCCAGTGCCTATCAATACCACTACATGCAGTGCTCCTTCACAAAAATAGACAGTAATGTGAAAGATAATGGAGGTGCAGAGAAATGTCCTTGCTTTATCCTCACCCTCTTGGTGCCTGTGGGTATGTTAACAGACCACTGTACATCATAGGGGAAAACATGCCTTTAATAGTTCTGTCTCAGCTGCTGTTAATTTGATTTCCCTCAGGTAGTGCATGTTTAGTCACCAAGTCCTGGAGCAAGACTTTTTGTAGCAAAAAATACAAATAATTTAGACTGTAATGTCTGAGGCTCTTAGATAAAGCCTATGCTGCTGCAAACAAAGAATTTATGTTATTGGGGGATAAATATGATGAATTCAGAGAGATGGGAGGAGGTGCTATAATAAGCAGCATGTTTATTCATAGCAGCTTTGTAGTATCTGACAGCAAGTAGATTATGTCCAGACCTATGTTTGGTTTCTGTGCCATACACATTGTACATTTGTGGGCTGTTTGCCATGATGCTTCACAGGATAATGTCATAATGATTTGTAATTATTGTGGATTATTACAGATAAAGTATTTCTGAATATTTCAGTTTTCCTGTGGAAGTTGTTTTTAAGTTGTATTTTCAGCTCCATGCCAGCTTCTTCCATGTAAACTGGATAAGTGTGAATTAGGTACATTGTGTCAGTTCTGAGGCCAAACTCATTCGTTTGCATTTATGTAAATCTGGAGTATTACCTTTGAAAAGAATGGGCTGTGTTCTGCCCCAGATTGTCCCATTCCTTTGCTGGAGCCACTCATTTAGGGGTGGGACTCAATACTGCTGCAGCACCCACTCTAATACAACTGTAGCATCACATGGCTCATACAGCTTTGCAAAAACTGAAACTGGAGAATTTAGAGCAGAATTAGGTCATGACCAAGTGCATATTCACAACGTTAAAGTTACTGCATGAGTTTCTTCCAATTTTGTTCTGTTCCATAGATTATATTGACATTTAAATGTAATTCACTTTATCACCAGGTTATATCAGAAAGTCCAGCTTAAAGTCAGGAGCTGGTAGATGTCTGTATTATAAAAGGAAATACTTGGGGCATGGAGAAAAAGGGGGAATGCAGTTACTCTATTAACAATGCGTTTCTGGAATTCACTGATTATTTTCTTTAATCACATATTGGTATTAGGAAGGGGATTTTGTTTTGTTTCTGTTAAAAGTCATGTGAAGTTCCTGAAATTTTCCGGAATGTTTAAGATGAGTGCATGTCTGGTCTTTCAAAGTTACATTCCAGGCTTTTTTAACCTCTTTTATTACGAAAGTGTCCACTTTTCCTGAAGATGCTGATTCTTCTCATCATTCCTCCCTATTCTGATGAGTGTGCACCTTCTCAGGGGAAAGTGCTTGAGAGGGATTTCTTCCTTTGAAATGGCTTCTACTCTAGATTTCCATAAATCAGTGCTAAAGGAAATTGTGGAGTAACTGAAATATTGCTCTGAAGGTTGCAAAAAGCATATTGCAATGTCTGGGCCTTTAAAAATATGTATTTTTCTTGGGGTACAGGTTTCCTTATGTTCAAAAAAATGCTTTCATGGCAGCTACAAATGTCTTTTTATAGGTGCTATCCAGCACTGCCAAGTTCTCATCCCTCAGAAATAAGTGGAATGGGATTATTGACAGGAGCTGTGTTCAGGTGGTTGCAGGTTAAAACAGACGTTCTCTATGACAGTCAGATTGGTAATTCCCATGTGATTAATTGATGCAATTTCCATAAGCCATTTTTCCTCTTTCTGCTTTTTTTGCCTATGCTTCACGTTCAAATTTGGCGTGGCACTAATGTTTTTCTCCCCTTTTGCTGTCTGCATTGCCTGATGTGATGCTTGGCTGCTGCCGGCAGCTCTGCAAGAAGGGCTCCCTTCCTGGGCCTTTCTCTGCGGCTAATCCTGACACCCATCTATCTCATAAGATGAGCTCATTATCTAAGTATGTGTTATACAGTGAGATGATCATGCCCAAGGAGAGAGGCGCTGTTTTACTGTACCATCCTGGGAGCATACAGAGCAAAAGAGATTTGATACGTTAAATGCACAAAGGTCTGTGCCGTCGCATCTCCTGGATGTGGTGGTGGTTTCTTCCTCATCTGACACGACTTTACTCTTTTTCCAAGTCTCTCTGGGTCTATTACATGCAGCTCTGTCGCTGAAAAGTGCCATCCAGCTTCTCCATATGGCATTTGGGATTTCTCCGCAGGATGGGTACAGCAGAGGGAGCAGTAGGACAAGCTTCTCCCGGGCTGTCTCACCCTGCCTGCTCCCAGCCCAGGCCCTCCAGCTGATTTAACCTCCCCTTCTGGGGTATTATCCCCCAAAACCTGAGGGGTCTGTGTGCACCTTGGGGCTAGGATGGAGAGGGCAAGAAAGGGCTGTGTGGCTGAGATGTCTCCCCCAGCCCCTGCAGGGCACTGATGCATTACAGAGAGTAAGTCAGATGCTGCTTGCTTTTATATAACTGATCTGATGGGATTCGTGTGGTTGGCCTACATGCTAATGCTCCAGGTCTCATTAGCAGTTTATGAGACTTCCAGGTCTCCTTCTGTGTTCTTGCTGTGTTTTTTTTTTTTTTTTTCTTAAAAAACTCGTAATTTCCTCTTTTTTCCCTTTTTCATCTGGAGGGCAGAATAAAGTGAGGTTTTTTTTAGAGCAAGAGGGACTTTTAGTGGTATGTGGGATGAATAAAGGCGATTATTCCTACCTTTGGCTCAACTGAACAGAGAATCTGTTTCATAGGTTATCCTCTTCAAGTTCTGAAACAAAATGTGTGTGTGTGTGTGTGTGTCACTCCATCCACATGCATGTCTGCCTGCATGCACACTTCAGGCACTGTCTGAATTTCCACCCAAGGCCTGTGGTTGTCTGTCCAGGCAAATAGAAATCCATAACATTTGTGGCATTCTTATGAAATAGCTTACTGCAGACCTTTTTCAGCTGCAAGGTAGCCAAAGTGCTGGAGTGAGACAGGATAACAGAGCCCTTTCCATAACAAAAATAAATAATATCATAATTTCAGGGGAAGGTTGTGACAAGACAATTTTGATGTTGCAGTCTTTCACAAATATTTCATAGAATCATAGAATCACAGAATGGTTTGGGTTAGAAGGGACCGTAAGGTCATCTGGGTCCAACACTGCTGCCATGGGCAGGGACACCTTCCACTAAACCAGGTTGCTCCTAGCCCTGTTCAGCCTAGTCTTGAACACTGCCAGGGATGGGGCAACCACAGCTTCTCTGGTCAGCCTGCACAAATGCCTTACCACCCTCACAGTAAAGAACTAATTCCTTATATCCAACCTGAACTTCCCTGTTTCAGTTACTCATTTCAGGAACAGGCTGCAGATGAGCTCTCTTAATTAGCAGTCTTCATTACCTTTTGTATACTTGGTTGGAGCAGACATGAAGCCTTCAAAGCAGGAGGGAGTTCTTACCATAGAGGAGACAGAGTGCATCTAGAGATGAAGCAAAGGCTGTGTCATGAATGTTTGTAGCTGGCATGTGGGATGTTTGTTTATTTTGCTTTCCTTCTGAGTTTGGCTTTCTAAGGGAAAACAATGGTGCTATGTTTGTTTTTCTCAGGCTCCTGGCCACAGCCAGTAGTTTTGAACTCATTAAACATTTCCTGCTAAATTTAACACAGGGGAGGGAATCTCAGCTATGCCAATTCTTCTTGACTCTCATGAATGGGATTCAAGGTAGCACCCCAAAAAGGACAGGACGGGCAACATTCCCCTCTTGAAACAGCTCCTAGTCTGGTACACACAGCTCTGAACCAGTTTCATGACCTGCTTGCTGCTTTTTCCCAGGTAGGGAAAAAGTACAGAAGGGCATGTGGAAGGCAGTGGGAGTACTGATTAGGGCAGTACCTGGAAGAAGAACAACTGTGGAGGCCTGGGGAAATTAAAGGTGGAGGTGGTGGTGCAGGTTGGTTTCATGGTACATTAAAAGGAGATGAAAGTGTAGGTGGGCAAAACTCGTGTCCTGAGGGGGTTGGAGTGCTCATGAGATTTTAGATGGAATGGGGATTACTGGTTTTGGAAGCAATAAAGAAAAAGGTCATACATCCTTAGGAAAACAATCCTCATGAGATGCGCTGCTCACCAAGCAACTTTAATGAGCTATAGCTGGTACTTCAAACCCTTCAAGGACCAGTAATGGATGATGCAGCCTTTTTATTTATCCATGAGTGCCATCAGGCCAGGAAAGACTTTTCCAGGCTCAGCACTGTGTGGGATTGGGTTTACCTGGCCTACTTACTTTTTTAAAAATATTTTTCCCTTCAGTGTGGTAAAATCAAACCATTTACCTACAAAACCTCATTATTTTAAACTTCTCTATATTTTATTATATCTTGGAGATCTTCAGGTTAGTGATCAGTTGGACAGCTAACAAAAAGAGTAGTCTTTTTCCTGTACTTAGCATTTGAATTAAAGATGAATGTAAGCAGAACTGCTCTGGTTGTCCTCTTAGGTCTTTTTCAGGTAAACTTGAAACTGCATCTGGTAAAGAATGGTTTGATTTTGCAGATAACAGGGCAAGTGCACAGGTTTTTGTAAATTGCTTACTTACAGAATGTCCGTACTTTGTCCTTGTGTACAAAAATTAAGCCAAAGCCTTTATATCCTAGCTCTTCTAGATGTGACAGGCTTATATATGATGATAAACACTGGTTTAAAACATAGGTTTGTAAAAAAACATCTGCCAAAGTATAAATGCAAAACATAGGAAAAAGGGAAGAAATGTTCAAAAGTAAATCGTGAGGTTTTTCTTTATTCAGTAGAGGGATTGACTGAAAATATGATTTGTTCCTGAAGCTTAGATGTGTGACTATGGATGATATCCCTTCTTCCCACATAGCTTGAATCACAGAAGCATAGACAAGAACAGAAAAGGCAGCACAGAAAATCTGTTGCTGCTCATGGAGTACATAGTCCATGTACCTGGTGCATTTTCCATTTACTTCATTAATGCTTGCTGAGAATTCAGGCAATTTGAACACGTTTTGCAAATGGCAGAGCTGGCCCACCTGAACAGTTTTATCTTTCTCCCATTATCCAGTGAGCCTCCTGGAAATGGCAGGAATATACTCAGAGCAGTCAGACCGCACTGGGAGACCATAGCAGTGTTTTGCCCAGTGTGAGCCCACCTCAGTCGCCTGGGCTGCCTTCCAGAGGAAACGTACCCTGCTGTGCTGGGGGCTGTGTTGTGGAGGGCAGCAAGGGAGTGGGTGCTGGGGAGTGCCGCTGAGAGCCCCCGTCTCCAGCAGTTTCTAAAGCTGTTACCTGTCACTTCCAGTAAAAAAATGTGGTAGTTGGGAGAGAGGCAACTCATGGGTCAGGACTTGGAGAAACCCCTTTTTGACAGTGTCGGAGTGGGCTCTTGGTGTAACCAAGCAGCTGAGTAGCCAGGGGTGAGGCATGTGTGGATGGGGTAATGCCAAACAAAGTTAGTGTGCTGGATCTGCTGTGACAGGCAGGAACTGCATTCCTGTCAATGCAATGCCAGTCCACTGCTCAAAGCTCTTACTCTTGAACAAACCTGTGGTGAAATCATCTGCAGAGGTTAAAAAGATCATTCCTAAGAGCAAAAGGGACTCTGAGTAAGACCTAGAGAACTGAGCCCGTAGGGTAGAAGACGCTGCTTGTCCCAGTAAGCCCAGATCTTAAGACTGCCAAGGCAAACAAAGTCAAGACACTGACAGATGAGGGAAGACAAAGAGTGAATTCTGTGTACATTAAAAATAGCAAAACATGAAGCGAGAGATCATGTCTCTTAGGCACTGGGCTAAATTGGGAATGGGAAGGAAGTCACATGGCACCAAACATGTTACCTATTTACACTTGTCACTGGTACCAAATTACCCTGCTGCTCCCTTATCTGCTCCCACGCCAGCTCCTGCTCCCACTGCTCCACAAGAGTTTGTGATTAGTGTATATTCATATATCCCAAATTTAATGCCACAGAGGTCCCTGATCTATTACATTTAGTGATGATTATAAGCAGTAGACATTGCTGGGAGGGAAGGAGTAGTATTCCCTCTCACAGCCATGGTAAATCTGCTCTTGCTGTACACTTCAAATTGCACATTAGACGCTGGTATTATTGCACATCTCTTCAGCTGAGGAAGCTGGACACCTGTCTTTTCCTTTGGCTTATGTGGTAGAGGTTTTTCACACATGGCCTCTGACTGTCCCATTCATGGGATTGGGATCATGCTGTCCACGTTGACATCCAAGGTTTCACAGTAATTTCCAGCATCCTGTTTCCTGAAGCTCGACACACACCCTCCCCCCATACTCAGGTTTATAAATAACTTCTTAAAGGACATGGGAAGCAAACACTTGAAGTGTTCTTTTAGAGGATCTAAAATCCAATCTCTTCTTGCCTGTATTTAGTAAGGGAAATACACAAGTTTAGATGAAAGTGTGGCTGTACTTCTTTGGATTTCCCTACCTTTGTTGTCTTAATCCTTCCTGTCGATGACTTCACTTATGAACTACCACATTTGTCCATCATACCTTCTTCCACGGGGAGCTTCTTTCTTCCTTCCTTACTGTCCTAATTAAAAGGAGCTCTCAGCCACAGAGGCACAACCTTTCTTTGTTCTTTCTTTGCTCCTCTTAAGTGTTTAAGGCCAGGTTGGATGGGGCTTTGAGCAACCTGATCTAGTGGAAGGGTGTCCCTGCCCATTACAGGGAGGTTGGAAATAGATGAGCTCTAAGATACTACCAGCCCAAACCATTCCACGATCCTATAATTCTATCTTGCTGAAATCTGGCTTTGCTAATAGTAACGAGGGTTAGTGATTCAAAACAAATCTTTTGACTTTTCAGAAGCTGTCATCTATTTTATTCTTTAATATTTGTATATTGCTGGCAACTTCTCCAGGCCTACAAACCTGCGCTGACTCCAGGTTAAGAGCAGCTCTTGTCTTCCTGTCTGTGAGACTGACCATGAAAATTGTTCTGGAGTTACTGTTTTCATCAAACTTTGTATGTTACATATATGTTATCAAATAGCATCATGAAGAGTGACTGGCAGGAGATGAAGTGCAGGCTTACTTAACGCCTACTAAGATACAGCTCTTTGGGTGTTTGGGGGGGG